>WEIV01011468.1:53392-94264 GCA_013390005.1 Calyptomena viridis | reverse complement strand
AGTATTAATGTTTAGTTCTAATTAGAAATATTCATATTTTTATTAAGTTCTAGGCACTAAATCAATTTTTCTTTCAGGTAGTTTAAAATCAAATAGGTTCATTATTGATTATTATTGATTATTATCCTCCTCCTTACATTTTGTGCTAAGTGAAAATCTTGATTAGAAACCAGACATGAAACTGGAGTTACTCCCTGCTTTGTGGATTGTTTTACTCATGGGCTGTGAGTTTGTTCCTTTTCTTCTCCCCCTTATTATTTTATTGGACAACTGAGGGCTTTTCATTGTCAGATAACTGTGCTGTGACCCTCCTGAGCACGTCTGGCTTCAGGGTCACTTCTTATTTTATTGAAATGGGATCACAACAGGATTGAGCTAGGGGAGCACAACCAGCAGCTGACTGAGATGCTTTGAGCTGAGCATTTTGCAGTTGTGCAGGCAGTGGCTGCCTTCATTTTGATTGCCTTATGTTCTTTGCAAAGTAGAATAGGGAGATTTGGTCAATCTTTCAAGGCAAAAGTTTATATTTTCCAAAACTTGAGCTATGGAATGGTTGGGGAGAGTCCAAGAGCCTTTCCTCTATGAAAGGGTGGTTTATTCTCTGTGCAAGGGCACACTCCAATAGCCTATGCCTGGAACAGATTGAGATTCATACCATACACCTGACAGGCACAGGGAATTTATTCTGGCTACAGCTGGCAGTATAACTGTATGCTATGCCTCAACTCCTCTGTTCATTCCAGTTCTTGGGACTTAGGAGACTGTAATATGGAAGAAGGTCTGGTTTTTCTTCTAGATTTCAGTGACCATACTTCACTCCCCAAGTAGTTCCTTGTCATGGATTCTTTATGGCCATCTGCAGTAACTCATTTCTGCAATAGTCCCTCATTTCTATTTTAATGAAACGCCAAGGACTATGGAAAAGAGTGATGTGCTGTGTACTATTAACCTTGAGCCTGGGACTAGGAAAGAGATGTCCCTTCTTGGAAGAAAAAAGACTAAAGACAACTTGTTCTTGAGCCTGCATGCTATACAGGAAATAACTGGGAACATTTCCTCCACAGTGCAAGCAATCATTAATGACCTACTGCATTTCTGTCTCGTCCAAATTAATGCCAACTGATTGTTTCACAATTTAGCAAGTCAGGAAATTCATTACCTGTGAATGAAGGAGAAGATTGATCTGTCAGGATGTGGCAATGAACTCTAGAGGTCACTTGCTTGGATTTGTCAGTTCCATAAGTGGGGGTTTAAATGTAAGATCGAATTAAATTGTTACATTTAGCATTGCAAATTATCTGTGAAACACACAGAAATGAAGCTTTGTTCACAAAAATAGAATATTGCCAGCATTAGTGACCCATAAAAGAGACTGAGGTGGCATCCCCTGGGTGAGTTTCCAAGAAGTGTCCATTACAAGGGTGAAGGATGGCAGTGACACTGTGATTAGTTAACAGCATTATTAAACAAAGTCCTGCTGTGAATGGAAGCCTGTGAGACAATGTGTTATCATCATGTAACTGAGAAACAGGTGTCTTCTCTGGGATACTGTCTGGGCATTCAGGAAGGTACCCTTCATCCCATGGGAAAGCTTCTGTAACTTCTCTTCATGCAACAGTGATTAGAGGCCTACTGTAACTCCATATAAGCAGGAAGGACTGTGGTGACATTTTTCCCTCCCTCTGGCCTTGATCTGAGGTCATTCATTAATTTAAGTCACTTTTGGAGAACACTTTTAATATTTCAAACCTCATGCCTCCTAGTAAAAAAAAGTCTCTATTTTATTGATGTATTTGGGATTTTCTCCTTTGTGTATGCTTCAGGACAAGAACATCTGCAAAGCTGCAGACAATGACACTAATAAATTATCCTGCAAACTTTTTCCAACCCTCAAACCATGCAATCTGAATTTGGGTTGCTCATTTGCAAATGAATCTGTCTTTGCTTGGTTAGATAGATGGACTGTAATGATTCCATGGCTCCAAGCTGCAGGCCATTCAGATATGGTTAAGTTGGCTTCTTTTTGTGTCTCTAGATCTTGGCCAAAATTAAAATCAAAGCAATGTGTAAAGTGCAGTAGTGTTATACACTTTATACACTATATGTATATATGTGACTACAGCAAGAGATCAGACCCTGAAACTTCATAATATTTGTCATAACCTTAAATGAAGAGAAAATATAATACCAATAGTCAAGGAAGGGCAGCACCTCTGCACTAGAAAAGTGGCAGTTTCCTTTGCAACCCCAGTCTAATTTTCTATAAGTAACCTAAAATTCACATATTATTCTCATGTAAAAGTAGAAAAGTACACACAGAAAAAAATTAAGCAGTGAAGATTTCCATCACACATGATGTGAAAGCAAACATTGCAGAGATTTCCACTAAATACAGCTTGTAATTTTAAACTGAATGAAGACAAAAGTGTGGGATTAGTTATATTTATTCTGAGCATAACTTTAAGACTTTAAAGATAAAATATTCTATAATGAATATTCATTATTTCTGAAATAGCCAAATTCATCACTGTGATATATGACCTTTAGATTCCCAAGCAAGTTTTTTACCCCCAAATTGTTGTCTGTTGGTTTTCTATCTGGGGACTCTGCCATTTCTGGGTGTCAAGATGCTTCACACCTTTTCTAATGTTCTTTCTTGAAGTGCAGTGTGGAGTGTGATGGTGATTTCAGCTTATTCCTCACTAAAAACTCAAAACTCTGCTCCAGTTTGCTCACACCTCAAAGGGTTTTGGAATAGGGTTTCAAGCAATCTGCCACTCATGGTATTAGACATGAGTAATCCTTGTTCTGAAGGTTTCAGGCAGCAACAGTCCCCAAAACTAGAGATTTGCTTCAAGTTTGTACAAGATCATAAACCACCAGGAGTCCTGCAAGGAGTCAAGTTCATTTGTTGTCCTTCATCACAGCTTAGTAAATCAGTTCTTTTTAGATCTGTATTGAAAGGCTCAAAACAATGTGCAGGGCATTTGGAAAATGCCTTTGCACACATTGAAACAACAAAATAAATGAGTCCAATGCAATTCAACAGTGAGTTTGCCATCCTTAGATAACCATCCAACTTGCTACTAATTTATTCTAGGAAGTTATAGATCACTCTGACTGTTATGAAATTCTTGTCTACAATAACCTGATATATGTATTATTATCCTATATCTGTATATTCTTATGTCCTATCAAAAATTACATTAATTCATATTTTTGCATGACAGAAAACACTGCATTGACTCATAAACTACATAATTTCTCCAGGTTAAACCACTTTTACCTTATGTTTATGGAGGGCAAGAGATTTCCAATACATAATCAAATACTTATTTGCATAAGCAAATAACTGGAAAAGGGGAAAAAATTTATCAGCTAACATTAGTCACAAAATAGGGATTGGATTTCCTGAAAATAAGCATTTGCTTTCCCAGCTCAATCAGTTTAATATTTGATATTCTACTCAGGAAACTTCTCCTTTTTTTTTATTTTTTATTAGCAGAGCTACATTTATAAAGATCCACTGTTTGTAATTTATGCATCTCTAATTAATTTTTATCTTGTAAATTAAATTTCATAGAACATAGCATGTTCCATTTCTCCAGTTAACCCTGCCAGGTAACATCAGTGCTTTGCACATGAACAGAGTGTCTTAAAGAGAATGTTGCTTCATAAAAACAAAATTACTTGTTCAAAGACAGACATTTACTCCATGTCTCTGGAGAAAGAAAGGATTTGCAAAACTGAAGAACATAGAACTGATGAGCAGCACTGCCTGGATTCCCCAGCACTCCATGGGAAGAACTGGCTGCAGACATCCTGTGCCTGAGAGGATTCTCCCTCTTGATCAGCAAATAGCATCAGGTTTTTGGCAGGAGTTTTAAATTTTGGCTTCCTTTGAGATATTTCTGTTCCTCATGAGTTTTTATCAGAGTTAATTTATGAACGGCTTTTATTTCCTCTACATTAATTCGTCACAAATTATCCAATACAAATTATATATTTAATTTTAAATCTATTTAAATCTATTTAAATCTACCAAGGGATGAGTCTGGAAATACCCAAGAAAGACTATGGATCAGTTACTTGGAAAGTTGGCTAAATAACTTACATTTGCCTTTACTAATGAATTTTAATAACCAATGGCATATCAATCACTGTAGTAATGCAACTTTTGCATCCCAGAGCAGGTTAAGCACCATATTCTGTGCTGGCAAGAAAATCTTTCAAAGATCTTTACTACCAGGGGTAGCACACATTTGACACAACACAAATTTACACCTACCCCAGCACTGTGAGAGAGACTGGCATGGCCACAGGCTTAAGAAAAAGGAAGGAAGGAAGGAAGAAAGGGCATCAGGGTTGAGATTTAACCCCTGGCTGAAGGTCCTTCAATCTGGTATTCTACTGAGGGTGAAGCATCTCTAAAGTAAAAATCAAGCTTTGACCAAGGACTGGTGTTAGAAAGTCTGAGACAGAAATAATTGAACAGGAAAAAAGGTACCACTTTCCTAAGTGGTGTATTCCTAATATTTTCTGATGGCTAATTATTATTAGCAGTTATATCATCACTATTTGAAGACTATATATCAGTTATATGTGTCTTTCTAAAATATATGCTCTGATTAACTGATGGGTTGATGGCATTTTTTCATGTTTAAAATCCATTAATCTACATAAGCCAATGATTAAACTTGCAACAAGCAAGCAGCCTCTGGCTTTAGGATTTGGACAGTGGCTTTCTCACCCCAGTCTTTTTTTGACAGAAAAATACATATTTAATTTTCTAAATATCTATTACCAAATCTCTCAGGAAGAATATTTATTGTCTTTTTTTCATACCTATTTTTATCTACTAAGAGATAACGTTATTTTGAGGTATTTTTCACTTGCACACAGGCAAATAGGTGTGTATCTTATGTAGTAATTTAGTCAGCAAAGAGAAATTAAGTGGCTTTTGGCTCTGGATGCATGAGCTCTCAAGGGAGATCTACCCACTGCACTGAAGAATGAACATGCTAAGTGACTTTTTTCCATAACTTGTCTGTGAGCCTATCTCCAAACTGTAGAGTAAAACTGAACCAAATTACGACATTTATATTCATTTAGATTTGATACAAATAAAATTACCTCAGCACCTGGCATCATTATGGTTCTTATTACAGTTTTCTTGTTAAGCAAGGTCTATAAATTCTTGAACAGCCAGAATTAGGGATTTGTGTCTTTTTTGGTTGTATCCTAAGCCCCTGACAGTATTCTTGCTCATGCCCTGCTCTGGTAGCTCACCATGCTCTGGAAAAGGACAATACATCTCCCACAGGGACACTGTTGATCAGCAATTCCTGGGCTGACAGGGATGTTTTTGCAGGAGATTTTTCTTTTCCTTTCAAAGGAGCTTTTAACACACACCTACCAGATACCTAAAGACTTGAATATTCTGCCATGTATTTATACTCCTACTTTCAATCATATTTATGCCTTGGGTTGTTGGAGAATTAGGCAAAAACACCACATAAATAGAACATGAGGGCTCACAGTGATGGACAGGGATAGATTTAGGTTTACACCTTGAGCATTACATAGGTAATACCCTACACAGAATTATTCTGTGCAGTTTTCCTTGTGGGACTATGTTGTTAGGAACATAACAGGTCTTAGTGTCCTGGTAAATTATGAATAATACTTGTTTAAAACACCAGCTTAGACTACACATGGGAAACCTGGGGGAAGCCTTGTGTCACAGAGGTGCAGTTCAGCTATTTTATAGGGTAAGAAAAAATATTATCCATGTGGGATATGTCCTCATCCTGTCAGCTCTTCGGCAATGGAGACTTCCTAAAAGTTTGGGTTAAGCTGATTAGCTGTCACTCGTTAAATGCAGTGTCCTTGTAGTCACTGATTGCTGTTTCCCAGCAAGAATTCCTCCAGGAGATGTCAGGCATCCTTCATCTGGCTTAGGGCTCAATCCTTCTTAAGGCACAGTCCACTTTATCTTCCTTTTCAGGCAAAATACATCAATAGCCTTCATAAAACCCAACATTCATGAAATACAGTAAGTTGGTGCCAATATCACCTTGTCTGTGTTGTTCTGTGGGGTTTGGATTAGCAACAACACAGTCAGGAAATAAATGAAATTTGCTTTGGCTACAATTATTGCAGTGTAGCTGTACCAGCTTCCTGAAGTTTGTGTCCCTCAGACTTAGCTGAAAACCCCAGTTTAGCATCTTCTATGGGGACCCTGGGGACTGCAGGTGACACACTGTACATAGGTTAGGAGAAGCAACTTGGTGTAGCCATCATATAAGTTTGGATAACTGCCCTACTGCCACTTAGGAGCACAGCTGCCTATTTTTGAAGCATCCAGGTCAGTCCCGTGTTGCACTGGTGGAGCTGTGACCCCCAAACCAAGCTGTGCTTTGCATGTTCAGAGGGACTATTATAAGGGCATGGAGTGACAGCAGAGGGACAATGGCTTTACAACGAAAAAGAGTAGGCTTAGGTTGGATAATAGGAAGAAATTCTTCCCTGTGAGGGTGGGGAGGCCCTGGCACAGGTTGCCCAGGGAAGCTGTGGCTGCCCCATCCCTGGAAGTGTCCAAGGCCATGTTGGACAGGGCTTGGAACAACCTGGGGTAGTGAAAGGCATGGGTGAAATGGCAGGGGGTGGAACTGAGTGATCTTTAAGGTCCCTTCCACCTCAAACCATTCTGTGGTTCTGTGCTCCCTCTGTCACCTCTCATTACTTCAATTCTGTAAGAGCCCTCCCACAACCCTTCCCAGCCCTGCCAGTGCCTGGAGGACAGTGCTGCTGGCTCAGCCCGTGTCTCCTGCAGGGCTCACACTCCCCAGATGTGCTGGGAGAGCTGTGCTGCTGGGGGACTTCCCTGACAGCTGCCTGAATGAGAGGTGACAGTTCCATATGCTGTTGCTGTGTATGTAGGTCAGCGAGAACAAGCTCCTCACACAGACACCCAGCTCATCACTGGGGCATTGAGACTGATATCAACTGTGATAAGAAGCTGCAGTGCTGCTTTAAAAGCATTTTGACAACTGTCAGGAAAATTTTCCATTGCTGCTGAAGCTTAACAGCTCAGGCCTTTTCCAAAGCTGCTTTTGCCAACTTTACATTATTGGTGTATTTGTGTCCTCTCTGTTGTTACTCTGCTTTCCATGCTGTTTTCTGGGATGTTTTCTGGGGTGTCAAGCATGGCTCAAAAATAGCCACTATGAATTTGATATTATTTTTTAATACTTTTAGGGATGCCATCCATAACCTCAGCCATGTGCAACACTTAGATATTTTCATTCTCCCTCAGAATTTTTACCTTTGTAGGCAGCAGGATGTGTTCCTCTGTTCCTGATAAACAGGTACAGCTGAGTCTGTAAATAAACTTCCCTTATGACCAGATTCATCCCAGCAGGAGAGTCCAGGGATGTGTATTTCGGGGACCACACAGATCCCTTCAGCTCTGATCTTGGAATCCATCCTTACTCGCTGCATGGAATGTTTTATCCCTCTGCTTTTCTAAAGAACTCACTCTGTCCATCAACGTGGCAGCCAACATATTTCACTAAACGTCCCCCTCAATGTGCATTTAGATCCCCTGTTTTAGCGAGAGCTCTCTCCACGCTCCTGCTGTAGCCTTTCTATAGCCTGAGGCATCTGGCCCCGTCCTGGCACACGCCCCAGCATCCACCACCATCACACAGGCAGGATGCTGCTATTCTCCCACTGAGAATCACTTGTAGGAACAGTTTGCTGCTTTTCATCAAATATGTCACGTTCATCACAGAGCAGTATCTCTGTTTTATCGGTTTCCTCAAAAAAAAGTGCTCCCAACCCCAATCTTGTTTTCTACAATTTGGCTCTGTCTGCTGCTTTACAGCACACTCCAGCAGATGCTTTTTGCCTTGCAGCTTTGCAAAAGCTGGTGGAAGGAGTCAGTGTTGTTATTAACCCCTCTGATAGCCAGCTGTGCTGCAGTTTGTCTGTTTTGGGGATTTGTGCTTTGCCTGACCTTCCTGTCAAATTCTTGGATTTCTGCATTTCCAGGGCTGTCAGTTGCTGCCTTTTTTGGTTTGTTTTTCCTTCTGCTGTTATTAATGACATTTCCTCTATGTGTCTGTTCTGCTTAGATCTCATCACTGAGTAATTTTGATTTTTCTATTGCATTTATAGTCCTCAGTCTGCAGACTGGGTCCCTTTGCCTTGCAGGTGATGATTGACTGGTCAGAGGCTAATTCTAGACCATAAGCATTTCTATGTGGCTTTTTCCATTTCTCATCATACTAAGGTCTCAGAAAAGGACTTGCTTAGACAATGTTGTAAGATTTTTTTTCCATTCAGTTTAATTGGTGAAACTGAATTAAAAATCAGTGCTTTAAAAATCAGTCCATTTAAAGGACATATTTTGTGATCTTTAAGGTCCCTTCCACCTGTTGACTTGTCGGCCTACAGCTCTTCAAAATCCTGGAACAGGTTTTCAGTATTTAAACTCATGTTCCTGAGTTAACTGAATACTGTTAAAAGTATGCAAGTGCCTTAAAAGCAGATATTGTCAGAAATAAGTTGTCTTGTGACTGGGATGAGGCCTTTGTGCAGGTTGCCCAGAAAAATTTTGGCTGCCTCATCCCTAGAAGTGTTCAATGACAGGCCAGATGGGGCTTGGAGAAACCCAGGATAGTGGAAGGTGTTCTTGCCCATGGCAGGGGGGGGAAACGTGATGATCATTAAGGTCCCTTCCAAGCCAAATCAGTCTGTGATTCTATTCACATCTTCTTTTCTTCCACTATCCCAAGACTTCAACTACCATTCTGCTACTTCTACAATCTTCTACTGACACCAGTCTTGTTAATGAGATTTACTTTTCTTAGCTGTTAATTGGGAATCTCCCAGAGACACTGACAGAGGTCTCCATGGTTAAAACCTGATTCCAGCTGCCGGGTTGGGATGAAGTGAATAAGATGCTTTGCACAAGGCACTTGATGTTTCCAACTCTCTTGATTGTCTGGTTCCTCAGAGTGACCAGGATTTTTATCCTGAGGATTGACTGACTTATCCCATTAGCAATAGAAAGACAAAGGGTTAGATGCATCCCTACAAAACAATCCCCATGTGCTCATCATACCTCAGAGAACTCTACTGTAGCAACAGATAACTTGATACTCTGTTAGAATCCTATTTCTTCCTAATTAATACCAACTTGAGATTGCTAATTGTCTCAGAAAATATATGCACTGCAGAAATAGTGTGCCTGACATTTCTGACTGCATCCCACGACAAAAATATGTTTGTATTACCTGATGGCTGAGTGAAGTTTAATAGCTGTTATTACTGTGCCAGTCAATAAAGAAATGAGCAGAAAGACTCACTGCAAATTGTGTGTTTTAGGAGAGTCAACTCATTAATCTAATTATCTACAAGCTCTCTAAAAATGTTTTATTGACTGTGGTTGTTGAAGCATCAGCTCAAATATAAGAATTGCACACAATGAGCTGACAACCCCTCTCCATTCTGGAAGTGCAGCACTGTTGCAAATTCCCATTCCCATTGCAAATTCCCATTCCCATTGCTAACCAGTCCTGAGCAAAGGGGATGTGCTGCCCCTTTCTGCTCCCTGTGTGAAGAGAACAGCACTTCACAGCCATGTGTTTCTCATGATGATTAATAAGCAGGTAAAGAAAGCCTCTACCCCAAAGAAAAATTACCTCAGATTAACAGTCTGTATGTAAAAAGTTTGCTGGCATTGTTCACCTGACACAGTCAGCTGTGAATCCCACATTGACTATCAAGCACTGCATGTGTGGTTTTAGCTCATTAAAACACAGAATGCTGGGTAAGAAAACAAATACATAGGGTTTATTCTGCTTCATAGTGATAAAACTGGGATGGGGCAGCCTATAAAGCCTATAAGCACAGCCTGCTGCCTTTTAAACTATGAAGTTGTCCTTTTACCAGGCTCCCTCCACAGTCTGTGTTGTCTTTTTTAGAGGACTGACAGCATCTCTCAAGGCAGAGAAATGACCTTTACTCTAACTGAAGGCAGGAGAAGCTCCTTAGGACAAACAGACACCAGCCAATATTTGATTTCAATCAGCTTAAGCCCTGAGGCTGCTTTGAGCTTGAATAAAATGCACGAAAATTTTGGCTCCAGGTGCTGGCATAGCTGAGGAAGTGAGAGGACAAACCTCACTGGGAGGTGTGTTGGGTTCAGGGGCAGACAGCCTGATCCTCTGGCACTTGGCACGTTCCTTTAAAGCAAGTTTTGCTGATATTTCCAGAGCCAGGAGGGCTCAAGAAAGAGTTACCACACAACAGACCAATAAAGCAATAGCACACATGAAAACATGGGCTTTCAGTATGAGGATTTAAAAGTAACCCCCAAAAGGATGGATGTTTCTTTCTTCTCTAGAAGAAAGAGTACACAAAAGATTACCAACTCACTGAGAACTTTACATAGGAATCAAACACTCATGAACATGAAATTAAAATTTTATATAAATGCCCTGGATAATTTGTTTTATTGGCTTCATTTTATGGCTGAAGTAGAAGAAATCCTTTCCCTTTGTCAATAATGCTAATTATAAAAATCTTGATACTTTAATAAATAAACTTGTTAAGGACATGTTGGACTTCAGGAATATTATCATAAAATCAGGAAACATTTGTATGGGGAGAATGATCTTAGAGAGAGCCCTGAACCATCACAACTTGATACCATAGAAGTGGTATCAAGTGAGCAAAGATGATTTGCCCAGCAAGTCCAAGAATATCTCAAAGCTTATATGTTTAGCCCAGAATAAACACAGACATCTTTAATAATCTACAAGAACATGTTTAAAATCAGAAAAGGGAACTGACAAAGTGCCAAAAGCCAGTTTCGTCAGGGAGATTTAAAAATGCACCTGGAGCTCTTGTGAGAGCATGATTTAGATCCTTGGAACTCTCTGCCTACATGTTCTAAATGGATAATTTTGCTTCTGATAACATGCTTGTATTGGAACAGAGAGTTAAGTCCTCTTCAGCCCTTTTTCAACTTGCAGATAGGGACTGCAGTACAAAACAAACAGATGAACCTTCAATTTTCAGGCTACTGGAAATTTGAATTTAATTAATAGTCTTTCATCCCTAATTTCTTAGAGTTTGCAGCAATTAACATTGTTAAATATTTAACTTTGTCCATCATACTAATAGAACAAAGACTATTTTTTCCTTTGTAAAGTTTTCTGGTCAAAGAGATATTTGAATTGAGAATATTTTACAATATTTTATTTGATATTTCCTGTTTTTTAAAAAAACTTCTCCAGGTTTCAGTCTCATGTAGTAACTTTTTTATTTCAGATCTCTGTTCTTTTGCTGTTTTATATATACAGAAATTTTGAACTGTTTTGTTCTCTCTTCATTATCTAAGAAAGGTGCAGTTCTTTTGTAGTTAAATGTAGACTTTTTTTTAAATCCATTATCTAGGAATCATTTATGTCATGCATGTCATCAGTTCTGTGATGTGAATTACTGTAGTTGGATGTAAACTGTTTTAAACAGCTTTTACAGTGTATCTCCATGGCCTTCTCCTGATAACCTGTGTCATACAGAGTATCAGATTTTTAACCACCTTTTTAATAAGGATCTGACTAATGTAACTCAAAGCTTTGGGCTTTCATGTTTTATTTTGAAAGAAGCGATGAGGAACAGCCAAATCCTGAAACTCCTGAAGCTGATAGGAAATTTGGAAGGTGGATTTTGGATTTGTGTTGCAAATACAGATTTGATCTTCATTTGTGTTCAAAGACTGAACTTTTCCTTATGTCTTCTTAAAATCAGCTGTAGCTCTGTATCAGGTAACTTGATTAAAAATTAAAACCCATGAGACAGACAAAAGATCATTTACAAAACCAAGCTTGGTGGCATAAATAGCATATTCACCAACAAATTTGAAATTAAAGAAGATCTCGTGAATTTTCTCAAATACTTCAGTAAGTCCAGAAATGGGAGTATCATTCTGATTTCTGCAACCTGCAGAGTCTGTGCTCGTTCTGTGTAAGGGAGGTAAAATGAACTCACTGAGCTTGGATCCAGCCACCCCTGATGTTGCCACAATCAATTCAAACCTTGTCTCTTTTTTCCACATTATTGCACCTTTGTGAAGTACAAATGTTTGTGGGTGTGGGCAGCTGCAGTAGAGTTGGAAGTGATTTTCAAGGACATGTGCCATGGTCCAAGCACTGCAATGAGATCTCCTTGAGCTCCCACAACTTCCTAAAGGCAGAAAGGCTTGATGTCCACTGGAGATTTAATTTGCAAGATCTGGGATGTCCTAAAAGGCCATAACAAGAAGTCTGAGATCAGAACCTAATGGTCAGGGCTTATATCCAAACTATCCTGAGCTTTTCAAGGATATTTGTGTCTGTCCTGTTTCCATCCAGCCTGTGGCAGTTGCTACAAGTCTATCAACAGCAACCTTCATCACCTCCAACATGCACTCACTTGGCAAATATGTTACTCAAAACTAGAAAAAATGGAGTTTTAGGTAGTTAAATACACCAGATTCACACATGAGGCTGAACTGGGTACCACAGCATTGACCACAGGTTCAGTTTTGGCATCCCAGCAAGGCTGATGGGAGCATCCCTGGCCTGGTCCTTCTGCCAGGGTTAAATTTCTGCAGCAAATGTCTCTGCATAAACTTCCTAACACTGAAAGACACTTGGGCACAAACTTGTCTGCATGCTTGTACTTCTTGCTGAAAACATGGATATAATCTCTTTCCAAGTGATTGGAAAAGGTTGCATTTGTACCTCATCAGTAAATCACACAAAGTGACCTAGCAGCAGCCTTGTATCACAGAAGGTTAATGAAAGGGAAAATGGAAAGCATTCAGATAATAGCACCACATCTTTTTGCTCTCAAAGTGCTTCTGTTTATACTGTCATTATCTTGGTCTTTAAGCAGACTAAGAAAAAAGTCCTAATATTAAAACAAATTTATAGAGTAGGAAGTTAACCAGTGAATGAAAATATTTATGTAATGGGTAATAAAGACCAAATACAAAAAAGGCCTTAATTGATTTACACTAGGGAGGAGGAAGGACCTGTTGTTAATGATTTACTAATTTGACAAGATGAAGGCTGAAATTTAGATACATTAAAGTGAAGAGGCTCAGCTGAGGACATGCAATGAGACTGTGGCTACATGTGGAATTCAGCCCCCAGCTCCTCAGCCTGCAGTGCCCTGGGCTCTGTAAAACATCTCCACAGGCACAAACACTCAGCAAATTCACAGGCAGTTACATGCTCCAGGCTGGGATTCCTTGGATCATTTACATTCATCACTTGAAATATGTTGTACTAATTCCACCAGCTCAGCACAAAACCTTGAGATTTATCACAGGACCAATACTATTGCTCATGTCATGATGTTTCCAGTCAGAGCTGCCACCAATTTAATTGCACTGTGAGGAGCTGTGGATGAAGAATTTTTTTTGCCATCTGCAGACACAGGACGAGGTAATACTGAAATTTTGAATAATTTCATTTTGTATGAATATCATAATTGTTTATATGGAGCCTTTTAATTCTGAACAGCTGCAAGACAACAAACTGGAACAAATCTTCCAATTCTTCTATTTCTGTGGTTTTTTTGATAAATCTTTAGATGCCAAAATGTGGAGAGGAGAAGCCAGGAGTTGCAGATCTCTTACTCGCCCTGTCATACAGCTGTATTTGATTCCTCAGTTAGATGGGGTCAACAGGCCCTTAGGAGCCCAGTTCTGTGACACTTTTCATCTTTTTCCAAAATCTAGCCATGCTGAAAGCCCTTAGAAATTAGCTTTGAAACACTGATTTTTATTTTTTTATCTTTAATTTTTGGTAATTGTCAGGCTGCATCTTCTCCTGTGTATATAACAAATACAGGGCTACCTTGGCTGTCTGTCTCTCAACACTCCCTTCTAATTCTCTCACACAAGGATCCATTTGTGTGAGGGGCTTTTCACCAGTTATGTTGGTTTTGCACAGTTTTACTTTGTCTGGCTTCCCTGGTTGATTAAATTGACTGGTTTAATTTCAAAGTTAGCAGAGTATACCTGGGTTTCCAGAGTTTCTGCCTCTAGAGGGGTTGTGTCAAATCTCTGTGCAAAAATAAAAATTGCAAATAAATATCAACCAGACTGGGTTTTAAACAAAAATATTTTCCAATATTTTTGTTATATATCTTGGAAAATATTGTTAATATCTTGGAATTAATATCTTGTTAATATCTTGGGAAATATTTCCAATATTTTCCAAGCTTCATTTTTCATTAAAATATTCACAAAGGTTTATAGATGAAAAGCTACAAAGTAAAAAAAAAAAAAAAGAACATATTTTTGATTTTGGGTTGGTTTGTGGTTTTTGATGCTGAATGCTGCATGGATTAAAAAAAAAAAAGGTTTTTGGAATATTCTGTCCTCAAACGACAAACATTCCTGAACTTATATTGAGTATAGGTGGTTCTTCTGATATGCAGAGCTGAATGTTGAAAGTGAAGTCTTACATGAGCTGATGAGAGAGGGAATTGCTGCTTTGATTTAACAGATACTGATTAGCCTAAAAATATTCACTGAGGATAAAACTAAAGGTAAATGGGAGTAAAATTGGATAATCATGATCTCGTAATACTGCAGGATGTTCATGGACTGAATAACAAGTTTGGCAGGTTCTGCAAGAACATAGAAAAATTGACACAGAATTTACTCAGTCAACAGTTATCAATTAATAATTAGGTATGATAATGTGTTTAGCCTGTGAAGTACAAAAAATTGAGACAAAATCTATTTCCAGAGTTTATTGCCAAAATACATTATTTTTATTAAATATTATTTCAAAGGGTCTGATTTCCCTTCCATCCTTCTGTGCTTTTGAAAAAGTTATTATTTTGAGCTATTTCCTATCTCAACTAGTAACTCTGAGAATAGCTGGACACAAACACATCAAATAGACTACTTGAGAAGACAAAAAGTATTTTCCAAGTGAAAGGAGGAACACAAATGAATGACAGGGGAGAAGTTGTTTTACAGTTTAATCATTTAACCACAATACCAAAGACATCTAGATCAGAGAGAGGCATTTAAAGGAAAGGTATTTCTATAGGTATCTGTTCTAGATACTTTGTTAAAGTTCAATATATTTTGGATATGAAAAATCACTGCAATGACTTATCACAAAAACACAGAACGAACTGACTTTGGTGCACAAACACCAAATAGGACTTTGGAATTGTAAATTATATCATGCCCAGAACACACAAAGGGAGACTGGAAACCTGCAAGTGACAGTGGGATCCCAAATAGAGTGGAGAGTACTCTGTAAGCAGTGCCATGAACCCAAATCTCTGTAAAAACCCACCTGAACATCCCAGATTGCCCTCCCTGTTCCCAGCCTGTGCCTTCTGCTGCATTCAACCCATATTTTCAATGTGAGGGCCACCACCTCCAGGTGATGGCTGCAGTGCTTTTGTACCCCTTCTGCACTCTATTAATGCACTGAAAAGACAGACTTGTACTGGATTAGAGATCTGCCACATCCTCAGCATGGAGGATGCAGGAAGGTTGTTCCAACTTGGCCACCCGGTTGCTCTGGCAGCCTTTGAAACCCTGGATAGGAAATAACTGTGCTGCTCAATTTTGATCTGTTTGATTTGTATCTGGAAAACATTTGGCCTTTGTACTTGTCAGTTTTAATCATTTCTGCCATACAGCATCTGATTCCATGACAGCAGGGATTTTAATCCATGCAAAGACAGCAGAGAAGCAGGGCAGCCTTGAGTGATTGCAAACTCTGTACTTGGAGAGTCAGCTGCTTTTATACTTCTCTTTGGATAACCAGATAATGAGCCAAAGACCACAGGAAAACCCATTTGATCCTACTTCAATTTTTAAAACATGATATGTAGAACTCTAGTTGAATTTCTCTGCATCTTGGATATGAGTCCTTTGATTTATGCATAACAATTACTCCTCCAAGAAAGGCTGGTGTCACTGCCTGCAGATTTCCTTTATACAAAGCCATTCGTGCATATTTCAACTCAGGGTACCTGACAGAACTGAAGAATACAGTTCAAGAGCAATAATAATGCTTTTTCTCTCTGTTGTTTTGTGCATGTACAAGGTAGAAATGACAATTTATATGTGTGGGTTAAAAGAAAAAAAAAAAGGGAAAATAAGTAAGTAAGGAAACAAGTGAGTTGAAGAGATTTTAGGGGATTCTCAGGAGTCCAAGCTCACTGATGTAAGAAAATTCTTTTTCCAGCAGCAGGGGCTACTTGCTCTGGAGGGCAGTGGTAAATGAGCAGGCTGGGTGCTGCCCTTGTGTTGGAGAGAGAAGAAATTTCAGGGATGGAGGGGCAAATTCCTGAACTTGTTTGTAAGAAGTGCACATATAAATGATTTCCTCTGCTAGCAGTGCCCTTTCTAGCTGAAGAAAGCTGGCTTCTGGTCACATCACACTGATAAAATTTCTAGGAGCTTAGAAAAGTGTGAAAATGAAGCGACGTAATTCCAATTTGAATTCTTTATACAAGAAAGAAAAATTCTGTATTCAGGACTTGGGCATGATATTTTACACGGTAGTGATATGGGTTAGTGTCAGCCCTCTTCTCTTATTTCTGGACCACCAGTTGTTGCCCTTCTTGCATCCTGCTTAAAGATGGAGAATATGGTGCATTGAAGGATTAAAGCTAAATGAGCCAAACCACTGTGTCAGACCCATGGAGCTGCATTTCCAGTAGCAACAGCAGAACATTCACTTTCTACACTAGTTATCCCTTACTAATAACAGCTGTATTTTTGAAAGATGGTGTTGAAACTTCAGAATATGGATGTGCAGAGTTAAAGGCCTCCTCTGCGTGGGAGGCAGGGGCAATGCTTCAGAGAAAATGAAACACAGAGGATGGAGAGAATGCAGAGAAACATCTGAAATCAGGCAGTCCTTCATTTTGAGACAGGTAAGGCAAAGGAGTAAAGAAAACTCGTTCTGTATCACTGAGTGCACTGGTGGCAGTATTCCACTTATTTATAAAGCAAGGAAACCCATGAAAAACACTGTTAAAGTGATTCATGACCATATAATTCTAAAGGTCTGGATGGATTCTAGAGGGAGCTGGGACAAAAGGCATAAAGAAGTTGTGAAGTATTGAGCTGCTTATTAGAGGTCTCAAGGAAGAGAAATGCAGGCAGGCTGGGGGGAGGTATGTTCAGTGCACAGTCCATTTAGGTGGCTGATAAACTGGTCAGAGGTCTTCTTAGAGAAAGTTTGGGGTTTTTGTCTGGTTTTGGGGTTGTTTTTTACAAGGGGGTTGTTTGTTGTTGTTGATGATGATTTTTTCCTTTACTACAGTGGTATTTGGATTGATGATTTCTGAGGGGCAAAAATCTAGACAATAAATGGTGGTATCCTGTCCAAAACTGGAGAGACAGGTGGTTTTAGTGGTTTCCCAGTGTCTGTAAGAACTGCTTGGTTGACTTATGACTCTGGTTTTTAATGTCCTGTGCTGTACAATGGATATATCCATGTAATTCACTCCTCACCAGAGGATCTGTAGGTCAGATGTACCCAGTTAGAACTTCCAGTAAAAGCCCCCTGAATACTGGATTGTGGTGAGGGAGTCCCTGATCCATCTGTGTAGGTAGAAATCTTGGGAGTTTTGGGCTGTGCTGCACAAAGGTTATTTTAGGACCTCATTTTATCCTTGGAGCAACTCTGTCTTCTACTTCTCTGCCTGTAAATGTGTTCAGCCATTTCTCTGTTTGGACTTTAAGATCTTCAGAGTGTTTCTTGCTTTTACCTAAGACAACACAGATGACATTTCCAGTGGTTTAATACAATAATAAATAATCTTTCATTGGCTGCCCTTCAGTGTCACAATTTTTCTATCTCCTCTTAACTGATTTGGAGGGAAAAAGGCTATTAGGAACCTCTTTGGGCTTACAAAGGACACTATTATTATTTATTATCTTAACATTATCTTAACAATGGAAAAGTAAAAAAGGTAACATTATGCAAATGAAGTGAAAAAATGGATGAAAATAATCTCGACCTCTTTGATTTGTTTTTCCATTGTATTATTTCTAGGTGACAACATGATATTTCTTACAGCTCCTATCCCCTGTGTTGACTAATAAAGCAGCTAATGATCTGCTATGTCTAAACAAAGTATAAATATTTCCAAAACTCTTACTATTTCCTGGTAAAAATTGATGAAAAGGAATTAATCTAAGCAGAAGTCTTTTCTGATACAGAATACTGTGACCCAATATGTCAACCAATTAATCCCTTCCTTAATGCATTAATGCCTCCTTCAAACACCTTCAAAAATGGGAAATAGAGATTATTTTTCCTATTCCTCCAGAAATGTCTGCAAGTTTCTTTTCTATGAAACCATAACACGGTTTTAATGTGTGGATGCTTTGATTCCCTGTGGAAAATGATGAAAAGAGGAGATTGTTAGGACTAAGCTCTTTACTAATGCTGGTCTGGGACACAGAATCTGAGATTTCCAGGCTGTAACAAGTCAAGGGAATTCATTGAACAGTTTTCCTTTTGCTTTTCCTGCCTGAGGAGAGATATAATTTGCTTCTCCTTTATTCCATCTGTTCAGCAAAGCAATCTATGACTCCCTGAAAGGAGGTTGTAGCCAGGTGAGGTTGGTCTCTTCTCCCAGGTATCCAGCAACAGAACAAATGGCCTCAGGTTGCACCAGGGGAGATTTAGGTTGAGTAACAGGAAAAATTCACTGAAGGACTTGTCCAGCACTGGGACAGGCTGCTCAGGGCAGTGGTAGAATCACCATCCCTGGAGGGATTGAGAAGAATTATCTATTTCCTCTGCAATGGCTCAGAGTGCCTGGTAGTGGATAGCAGCTGCTAAAGGAGGTACAATTTGCCTAACTGGTAAATAAACAGCACACAAGAGCATTATTTAGCCTTGAGAGAACCTCGTGTGGGCTCAGGCACAGAGCTGAGCCAGAGACAAGTGCCAAAAGCCTGGCTATGTCCATCTGTATTTGGGAAAGGAGCTGTTCTCCCTGTGTGTGCTGTGCTCTCACTAACCCCCACGGGGGATGAGTGTCCTGTAGGAAGAACTGCAGGATGAGTGTCCTGTAGGAAGAACTGCAGGACAGGCCCTCGTGCAAAAACCCCACACTTACAGATACAGATTGCACTCAGATAAACAGGCAAGTTACTGGAGCTTAAAATCTCTCTCATCCTTTGAGACACATTAACGGTGTAGGTGTATTTTTGTGGGCTGTGATGAGTGACTCAGCTTTCATCTGCTTCTGGACAACTATCACAGCTCACCTGATACATGAACTCATTAAAATTCAACTGGTTGGTTGTGCCCAAGACCTCCAAACAAATTTAGGATTATACACATATCATAATAATGGCTTGAAATCATAATAAAAAGTTTCTGACTTTACTGACAGCAATAAAAATACTTTACCATACAGATACTTCCAAGCAAGTTCCTTGGAAATAATGGATTCTGCTTCCTTTTACATGCAGTCATGAACAATCACAAGACAGTGACACTATTTTATGAGCACTTTCCAAATCATTAAAAATACATATATCGAGCTACCCAGTGCTATAAAACATGAGTCACCACGCAGCTTCTGCAAATACTTCTGAAGGCTATAAAAAGTACCACTCTTTCCATTTTTAATTAGTTTCTTTTGTGCTTAAGTGGTTATAACAATGAGAAGGCAGCAAGTACGTTTTTTTTTTGCATACAGACAGAATGCACCATAGAGCATCAACAAGACAGAGCCCATTCCCTAAGGAAAGTCTTTAACCTTGCATTGCAGAAGTCTCTCTAAGGTGTCTGAAGGCTTATGTGAAACACACACACTTGTAAGCCTCCATCATTAAAAGTGAAATGTAAATTAGAATGTAAAATAAAACTTGAAATGATTGTTGGAGGCCAAATTTCTGATGAAAAAATTGTAGGATTCCTTTGTTTTCCTCATCGTATCACAGAGGAAGAAAAGATAAATCACTCCAATACTCATAGCAGAGTATCTCAGTTGCAGATCCACAAACACAGAGAAGAATACAGAATTAGCATCCAAGATAGCAGAAATCAATAAAAACAGTGATGGCAAAGTGCTGTAGTTTATCACCTTGTTTTGATATATTTGAATACAAGTTCAGATGGATAGTATATCCATTTTTGCATTGAAGTATTTTATTGAAAAAGTATTTCTAAGACAAATAAAAAAAGTGAAAAGCTGCTTAAGAGTTTAATGGATTTTTAATTACAGAGGGATTGGTTATATCTGGCCAGCCAGGCAAACCCAATTATCTGGTGTGCATCTGAGAGATGTTCTTCCTAAAGAAATGTCATATATATACAAAATAAAACTAGTCTGTTTCAGTATTTTGTAAATTATAATGTTCCTCCAGGATGTCAGAGGACTTGAGACCCAGTTCATCAATTTTGCAAACAATTTTGGTTGCCTTGAACATTCAGCATTGTAGGAAAATAAAAACTTGTCCCAGAATACTTGGGCCAAGTCTGATCACAAGCAGTGAGGGTGTTGATTTTAGAGAGTGTTTAATAATTCCAATGCCTGCCACCTCTGTCTCAGCAACTGGATTCTGGAAGTCCAGACTTAGTGAATCTGGTGTTATTTTCTAGTTCTAACTACCTCCACACTCTTTATACCACATTTTTCTTTCCTTTAGAATATAATGTTTAATTTAGTTTTTGCAGGAAACATTCCTGTTGGAGTGTCAAGGATTAAGAGTTGGTAGATTTTCCTGAGGACTTCTGCATTCACCAGTAAACATTAAGCATTTATTGGTAAATATAATCTCTCTAGTAAATGTTTGTCTGTACATTTCTGAGGGCAACAAAATTGTGCTGCCAAATTATTTAAGCAGGTCAATTAATTTCATTTCAAGAATTTACTGAGGAGAATAACCAGATTATATCCCTCCAGGTTATTTCAAACTCCATGTACTCCCAAGGATTTCCATACCACAACATATCCTATATGGTGATTTTTATATCCTCACTCAAGCTTTCCATTCAAGAGATTCAGGAGGGCTCAGATGCCAGAACAGGGGGAACAAGGTTTGGTCCCTTATGAAAAGTTCACTCCATTGAAGTGCATGATGAAGAGGGACTAAATTAGGTTCTTTCTGCTATTAATCAGTAAAGGCAAAAAATATGCAATGAAAGGCATTGAGTGGAGTATCACCTGTTAGAAGCCTTGAGATACTGGGATTTAAGGGTATACTGGTCAGGCACAATTTCCTTTCTCAAGGATTATGTGGTTAACCCAGAGGAGATGGCCCAGATTGTGAAGAGAATTCCCTGATCTGTATCCTTGCCAAGTGACAATAAATCAGCTTCCACAAAAGCTTTGGACTTCAGCAAATGATGCTGTTGAGCTTAGACTTGGCACTTGTCATCTCTTGCTATTACTGACCAACAGATGCAACGTGTTAATGCCTTGGTCCTGAGCAGCTTATTAAAAAACTCTGAGAAATAAATGCCAGAGTAGGTGGCAGAGGAACCAAGTCAGAGAGTGGCTAAACAGGCATCCAGTCACTCCTGCACAGCACCAAGCACATGGCAAATCAAAGGTGGAGCTGGGAACTTTGCTAACATGTGGAGAGCTACAAATATTCCTAAAGCATCTGCATTTCTTCCTGATACTGCACACCCAGTTGTTCTGTTCTTGAGGGGAAGAGAGCTGGAATATAGGGTGTTTGACCCCAAGTTTTAGTAAATTTAAGGAAAGTCCCTCATTTAATTGCTTTTGCAATTTTTCCTTTCCCAACACTGAGTGTAAAGCAGAAAGTTATGCCTGTGCATGGAGTGAAATTCAAGCTCTCTGTGTACACCATCACACTCCTGACATGGAGAAGTCTGAAGGCTCCATGCTTTGATCACTCTGTGTGGGTTCCTGTGCCTTTTTAATGGTCCTGCATCAAATTTCCACATTTAAATGGCATAATCTCTGCTTGGCTGATGTGCTGCAGGAATCCCCTGGAACAAAAATCCCTATTTATTTGAAGTAATCTACTACAAATAAAGTAGTAAGTAATCTACTACAGATAAATCAGTGTATCTGACCTGTGCATGCTACATGATACCGTGCTCTCTTTTATATGAAACGTATTTTAAACAATCATGTCTTTGGATTATGGTAAATTATGTCTGAAAACTGTGTTCCTCAGCCTTATCTCCATGCACACCACAGCCAGTTCTTCTGTGCTTGCATAATATTAACACTATAATTAGGTGATGCATTCAGTCCATCTGTTAGTTTCTTGTTATATTCACTGAGAGCTGGAAGAAGATGCAGGAGCCAGTATTTTCTGTGGGTCAACCCTCTGAGAACAGTGTGTGACCATTGACAGGTGTCAACTTGCTTCTAGAGTGTGGTGAGATTCCCAACCTTGGGAAAAAGCCAGGAGAGCAGTTGGCCCCATCTCCAGTCTCAGCTGGAACAGCAGGAGCAGCAGAGACAAATCTGAAGAGCAATCACATAATGAGACCTAGAAGACAGACAAGTTTAATGCCAGTTGAGAATATTAGAATATTAGTTCATTGGAAATTCCACAGTGTTGTTTTCTCTTCCTTAATGCTTATTATAGAAGCATGTCTATGTGGAGGTCTTTAAGAAATAAAAACATCTGCACAAATGTGTTTGGGGGAAGAAAAATTTAAAATTGTTGGATTGTTTTACTGAACACTGAAAAAAATACGAACTGACATCCTTACTTAACTTCATTTAACTTAACATTGACAGAGGCAAATGGCTAAAGTGTTAAAGATCAGAAAAATAGATTCATTTGGATTTAAATTTCTTCCATTTTCTTAATTTACTGGTGCTAGTGAGAAGAACTGGTCAAGATATTGGGATCCAGAAAGCTATTCTTTGTCATGCTTTTTTAAAGAAAGCCACTTTTATGCAGTGGTGAGGGAGGATGTACCAGTACATAAAACCTGTCCTGGAAACCAGTCCCCAAGATAGGTGTCCATACCTTCCTAACTTTTTTTTTGTTAGGTTCTGCCTGGTCACTCGGTTTAACTATGAAAATTTTATTTTGTTTAAATTTTAATTTTGTTTTGTTAATGTTTCTGAAAGAAGCTCTTTAAAATAAATCTCAGTAGGTTTTTTCTCTTCTGACATTATTCCATTTTGTTCTTCATAGAAATCAGGCTATAACATTCCTAAGCTTCCTAATTAGATTTTGGTAACATTTTTCTCTTTTTTTTTTCAATTAATTGAAAATTTTTAAAGGTTAGACTTTTACTAAAACCCCATATTTCAGAAGTAATCTCACTAAAGCCTTGTACGACTTAATCACTCAGTTCATTAATTTCTGACTTTGTTCTCCTCCTCTTCTCCTCCCCATGGTTGTCAATCCAGCTGGGTACCATATGAAAATGTACAAATTTTCTACACATTCCATTGTTTAAAAAAATCAGCACACACAGAATTTCAGAAATATTTTCTTGACTTTTTTTTTAATTCCTGAGCATTTTAGAAAGCTATGCAAGGAAAATTTAGGTCTAATTTCCCAATGTCTCATCTGGTGGAGATGAGCTCCAACTAAACACACCAAACCAAGACCCAGGTCCAAATTATGGCTGCACTGCCTGCACCTCTACTTAGTCTTCCCCACAGCTGTTCTTTCTTCTCAGCTTTCTTCTGTTATTTCTGGGAGAGAACAGACATTTCTGCCATGGACAGAAATGATTTTGATAAAAGTTGGTTTTTTTTAAATAACATGTAAACTTCAAGTAAATAATGAGGAAGTTTAGACATATGCAACATGTTTTACTTAACACACCACACTTCATTTTTTGAGGAGTGTTGGTGTGAATGTTCACAAAGATTTTATTCCACTGTTCTGATTATCTTTGTTGTCCCACACTGTGTGAGCCTTCTACCATTCATGAAACCAGTTGGGTTTTAGGGATCTGAATGCAGCGTGTCTGGTATTTGATATAGTTTACCACTAAAAATTGTCATGTTTTACAGGCAATGCTGTATCTTAGTCCAGCTTTGAGCTGCTTCCTTTCTCTTCAGCTTTCATCTCTGTTTAGTTCAGGCAGTCACTGGTTGTCAGACAGCCCTTGTAGTCAGTTCTTCAAAACATGGACACAAATCCCCCAGTTTCAATGCAGCATTTCAGATCTGTATCACAGGAAAATTTAGGTTGGAACGTGCATCCAAGAGGACACCTGCTCCAGTCCCTCCAGTCCAGGACAGAGCCAGCTTTGAAGTTAGATCCATTTTCAAGTTTAATCCAGGAGCTCAGGTCCTGTTCCAACCAAGCTTTCAGGATTTCAAAGGCTGGAGATTTCACAGACTCTCTGGGCTTCATTCCATGCTAAACCAGTCACACAGTGAAGAATGTTATCCCAGTCTCCAAGCAGTTTTCCTTGCTTTAACAGGTGTCCATTGCCTCCAGCATCTTACTGCAACCTCTGAGAACAGTCTGTCTCTGTTTCCTTACACAAATTTCCTCTTGACCCTCATTGTTCCATTTCTTTTCCAGTTTTCATCTCCAGCCCCCAGAGACCTCGTTTTAGGCATTCCTTGTTACCTTAGCAACCATTCTGGCAAGGATGAACCTGCCCCACTGTGTCAGATCTCTTGTCTGTCTAGTTATTTACTATTAAATAGCTCTTTATGATTCCTTTCTCTTCCTAGGAAATACCTGCACATACTTGTCTAATTTTGCTTCTATTAGGGATGAGAAGAACAGATCTGTTCCTCAAATTATGTTGCAATAGGGTCTGTGTGAGGGTAAAATACTGTTCTTCCATTGCACTGGTGGAACTTGGGACAAGCCTGTGACCTAATTTCTCAGTTTGTGAGGATTCCTCTTTCTCCATCCTACCACCTTGTGCCTACAATCATCTGTACAGGCCCAGATTAGTCCAGGTTTCTTATTGTGCAGAGCTTGCACAGGCAGAAGACACTGTCCAGAAGTAGCAGAATTTTTTTTAGAGCATTGTTATTCTTTGTGGATTGGTAGGATAATAAAACATAATTAATCATAGGTCCTTATCAACAAAATAGTTGTTACTAAAGTTCAGAGATACTGCACATCTCCTTTAGCTGGTTGGTTTCCCTCATGTCTCTCCTGTGTTTTAATAATCTGTGCTATTTTTATTTATTATGAGCAAATAGTCTCAGACTAAATTAAATAAATCACTAGGACCTTAATTTTCCAAGCACTACCAAGGCTTCTCTTGCTTAATTAAAAATACTTGAATGATTCTAACTAAAAAGGCCAGGGAATATTAGTCAAAGGAAATGCTATCTAAAAAAAGTAATTGCTCATTTCATGTGGCCAGCTCAGGTTAAATATCTCAAAGGAACAGCCACATTCTGAAATTTTGAAATTCTAGCTAAACCACTATTTCTAAAAGGAAGAAGGATTTTTCAGTATTGGATTTATTAAGATCTAAATATAGAAAGCTTGTTTCTTTGCCTAAGGTGCAATTATCACACCACCTTTTTTATTTATACAACTGTTATTTAACCATGATTTAAGACAAGGATGTTTCCAGATATATTTATTTTCTTAGTTATTCATTTAGTCTACTGGTAATTAAAAGTCATGTTTAAGGGAGACTCTGAACATTCTCAAGCTATGGTTTACAGAGTGGCAAATAATTAAAATAGTTCATATCTAGATCTATATATCAAAGAAGTTTCCAAAATATTTAAGAATATATTTGTGTGTTTATAATGATTTGGTGCCTGTGCATATTGTATAACAGTGATTTAATAAATTGTAGGAGGTGAATGGAGGAATCCAGCTTTGCCATCTACATCTTCTCTGATCCATTTCTGCCACAGCCCACCCTGGCAAGCACTTAATCTCTCAGCAAACATTCCAGGATTGCTTCTCTCAGGATTAGGGAACTGACCTGGGGGCCCCTTTGCTTCTGGTTGTGCCTTTTCAAACAGATTTATAATCCCATATACATTTAATGGAAAAGAATAATGTCAGAGAAATGAAACAGCACAACTCCAGGTGAGTCAGGATGAATGTGAGCACTTTCTTCATTATTTTAAAGGTCTTTGCCAACCTAAAGGATCCTATGATTCATCAGCATGGCCTGTTAGCCTGGAATAACAGGTTAGCACCCCCATTCTGGCAGAGATAAAAAGGTGCAGGCTTATTTACTAGAAACAAAGAGCAATGAGTCATTTTACCTACATCTTCAAAAGATGTCAAAGAGTTTAGGTCACCAAAGGTGGATCTAACAGTGATGTATGAAGCTGTGGATAAATACCAATTACTTGAGCTCTCAGGTCCACAGAGAAAGATCAGCAACTGTTCCTGCAGGAGAAGCTGAGGGTTAGGGGAAAACAGGATAAAAAGAGGAAATTATGCTAAAATTAAGCTCTCAGCTGGTGACACCCTGGAGGAGCAGCTCTTCACCCTGTCAGGGACAGAGATCAAGGTCCCTGTGCTCCCCTTCCCCATGGCTGTTCCTGCACTGCTGCTCCTGCTTCCTCCTGCTCTTCCCTCCCTCAGCTCCACTAAAACCTGGTAATTCCCCCTATCTATTGACCTAGATAAGGAGAACCATTCCATGACTCAGTGTGCATTTGCTGTGTTAAAAAATAGACTGTGTGATTAATGCTTCTTGATTTTCCTGGTTCCTTGTCAGTGCCTTTTAAACAATTATTATATTAGTAAATGATCAACATGTCAGGAACTAAAATAGTGTTTGAAGAAATGAGGGCATCATACTAATCAGAACCCCAATGCATAAGCACTGAAAAATTATGACCAGATGTAGGTTTTGGGCACTTGACTTTTTCTTCTTCTGACTTGATTTAATTGGAAATTTAAGAAAATGCTTTGGCCTTTAGATAGCATTGCTTAGACTGTTTACAGCCCTGCTTGGAGTGCCAGAATATTTCCTTTAATTTGTAAGTATCAAAAGCTACCCTAAGATTACAGGAAATTAGGGTCTGGCCAGTCCTCTTCATCAGACTAATGATACTCCATGGAAAAGTCCTGGATGGGAAACAATATAAAAACTTGTGACAACATACAGAATACAGATAAACTAGAAAAATGCTCACACTTCTCAGAACTACTAACTCTTCTCAAAGAAGAACCCCCTAAAGACTTATTCTCTTAATACTGTGTGGTCCTTTGTCATTGACTTGCATTATTATTCACAGAGTAAAACATTTTAAAAAATTATGGTTAATTTAAAGTTGTCTGCAAATAATCTCTTTTTAAAAATATACCATAACAGCACCAATGGCAGAGGCTCTTGGTTTACCAGGCAGTTGAGTAGCAGTGTGATAATCACTATATAAAGCACTGCTGGCTGGGAAACTCGACCTGGTGCCAGGGTGAGCCTGATTTTCTGTTATTTGGGTCCCTTTCTCTCAAATCTTTTTTTTAATTGTGTAATAGATCAGCAGGCAATTATACTTCTTACCTGCATCAACTATTTCTCAGGAACATTGTTTAGGAAAGTTGATTATTGACGTGTAGAAACTCTTCATGAAAATATCCGTGTCACATGGCATGAGACACATGGAGAGAAAAAGCATCTTGAAAAAGTTGTGTTAGGGACCAGAGCTGTGTCTCAGAACCTGTCACAATTGGTCTGTGGTTGTGCACATCAACAAGACAATGGACACAATCATATTAACTGGTGGGAAATTGACCTCTAAAAGGAACAATGTATTCATAAACCAGAGGGAATTTGGAAGAAAGAGAAACAATGTATGAATCAGCTGTTGATTGAGAACTCGTTGGTGAGAATTGTTGGTGAGAACTGGACCTCTGAAAGAGGAACAATATACAGTAGAGCTGTTGTTGGCATGGAGGTGGCAAAATAAAGCACTGCTTATGTGCTGGGCACTTGCTGGCAGATGTCACAACTGCCAAAGTTGCACTCCTGGGGAGGTGACTCCTGTTGTGATCTTGAAATGCATTTGTTGTGCTGACATATCACTTAAAAATAGATGGAAGGGATCCTAAAGGGTCATCCAACTTATCTTTCTAACTTCTTCTATCTGAACTACCTGGCCATTTTTTGATTCATTTTCTCTGGGCGACTTTCAACAGTACAGATCCTGCCTTCATTTATTGTGTCCTTTTTGTTTCCACCACCTGCCATCCCAGGTGATGGGTTTCACACTTCACCCTTGGCATGCCAGGGAACTGGGGGAGGTCCTTGGTGTCCCCTCAGCTCATCTCCTTGCACATCATCCATCACAAATTACAGCACCAGTTTATTCTGCAGCTGTGCAGCAAATCTGGGCCAGAAAAGAACAAATCTGAGGGGAAAGATAACATTTTTTTTTGGCAGCTGGGCAGTAACTTCTAAAAAATACATTAAAATGTAGCCCAGTTGTTGATTTTATCCCCCTTAATGCTTTCTTAAAGGCTCCTTAGAGCATTTCACCTTTTAAATACGCTAAAGTGCTCTTGTAAAGAAAACATCCCAAACCTGTATTTTTTAAGCACAGCAATGTAGCTGTTTGGAGTATGGTCTGTGAGCTGGCACACTGCCCAGGAGAGCAGCTTACAACTGCCCTGGTCATAAGGCAAGAAAGTCTTTATAGGTGTTTTCAGGAACCAGGGTAAGTACAGGCAGCCCAGGTAAATCATTCCTGATTAATCACAGTGTCCTCACTCCTCTCCTTGCCTCTCTCCCCAAACTCTTTCCTTGACATTTCAGTGTTTATCACTGGGTTTCATAGGGTGCAGTCTGTATTTCTAACTTGAACTTATTAAGCAGAACTGCTTAAGAGCAGCAATAACTTACAAGACAGACAGGAAGGCAGGGAGTGGTGACAAGACTTTCCAAGCAAGTGCAATATTAAACCAAGCAAAGGTTTCACCAACACAAAAAATGTACCACAGCTCCAAGCTGATGCAGACTTGTGTGTCATTTCAGGTCAACATCATTTTCTTTCTCAGCAGTCATGTGCAGTCTGTAATTTATCTTGGAGAACTTGGGCTTGCACTTGGTGATGATTTTCTTTTTAGACCCCACAGCATTATTCCCATTGCGAGCTCGTTGTTCACAGGGAAAATACCACATACCTCGTGTACATCCAGTAAGTTCAAATAAATCTAATTTAAATCATGATTTGGTACCATGCAAGTGTTTAAATTATTAATCTTATATCCAAATGTGCAACTCAGAGTTAATATCTCAGTCACTCAGCTGCCTGTTTAATAGTTCCTGCTGTACTTTATCCTTGCAAGCCCTAAATGTTTATGCAAAGGTAAGCTTGCTTTTTTCCTGACCTGTTCAGTGAAAGTGTGACTAAGATCTTGTTACAGAATTTTTGATGAATAATAGGTTAAAAAACCCAGCAATGTCCATGACACTGTTTGCAAAGATGGCAATCAGGATAAAAAGCCACCAAAAGCAAACCCAGGAATTTTTCATTTAAAGATGAAGAAATCTAGCTTACAAAGAGATCCATAAAAAAACCCTCTGCTTTTTTACACTTCATCATCAGAATGTGACTTTCAATATCTTTATATGGTGGCTTTTATATGCTTTTAGAATTTCAGCAATTTCTACAAGATGGAATTTTTACAGCTGAGGTGTTCCTCTTGATATTTGATACAACATCAGTGTGTGAGGCAGACTGGAGCAACTGACAGCTGCCACTTCAGAACTCTAGTTTGCCAAAAACTTGTAATACATCCATCTAGATAAGGGTTGTGATTGTATCTTCTGCATCCTTCTATCCTGTATGGTTTTCTTCCTTCTCAGCCCCTGCATATGTCTGATGGTAATGGTGAGTTGCTGTTTTTCCACCACAAGATGTGTGAGAAAGGGATTTTGAGCAGGTCTTGCCTGACCACTGACCAGTAGTCTGGGAGATAAAGCATCCCTGGTTTTTTGGAAGCAAAGAAGAACCTTTCTCATTCTCAAATTGAATTCTATCAGAATGATTCTTTTGTTCTCTCTCAGTGAAAGGAATGAATTCCTTCTGTAGCTCTTTGCATGGCTGGTGCAGCTCTAACACAAGAATAAACCAGGCACTGATCTGTGACCACCTTCCCTCTCCTCATCCAAGAACTGGTTATGGGGAACCTGGAACTTTTCTCCATCCCAGGCTAAAGCAGGTCCTGGATTTGCTCCTCCCACATATGAGCTACAGAACTGATGAGTTTAGTGAGGGGTTTTTGCTTGGTCCATTGCTAAGGAGTGGAAGGCAATTTTGTAACTGGGTTGGCTGGGCTGGAATATATTTATTAAAGATCTCTAAACAGTCAAAGATTCAATAGATTTTCCTGAAGCTGAAACATGGAATAAAGGCATACCCTTTCTCCAGCATTTAAAGCTGGAATAAGTAAAGTAAAAGTCACACTCATTTGCATGCTGTTCACTTGTTCATCTGTGAATCCCCTAAACTCCTGTTCTAATCAAACCCAGTCATGTGGCTGTTTGCAGATACCAGCAAACAAAACAAGTTGCAAGAAAAGGTCAGACCAGGATTTGGAATTTTACAACACTATCATGCATAATTTTTCCTTAGTTGATTGAGGCAGCTGATTAACATTGAATGAAACCATTTCCCAATTTGAAATGATACTTTGCTTACACTATTATCTCTTTATACTGTTGGCCAGGCCATGTTGTAATTGCTCAGCCCAGAGTTAGATGTGGCTTTGTTTTCCCCTTCATGCCACCTCCTCACTGCAGATGTAGCCTTACAATGAGCTACTCCAGGGTTGCCAGTCCTTGTGTCTGCCTAACATCTTGGAAAACTAACCAAAAAGAATCTCTTCCTGTAAAGCCCTCGAGGCTGACAGACAAGCTGGTTATGAAATTTGCTGCATCCTAGGAATTGTGCTGTCTAGTGATGGATGAGAAATTCTCTCTCTCTCAGCTTTCCTTTGCAGCTAATTTCCTAAAAATCATCTCTCTGCTGCAAGGTGGAGGAAAGGAGGCTTTGCCAAATAAAATGGCAAAAGCTTGTGTTGTCTGGAAAATGTGCTTCCATTCCTGCTTTTGTTCTATTTCACCTGGGAAAAAAATAAACGCACCCCGATTCTGAAAGGAGTGGGGAAAAACATGAGCAGGAATCAAATCCACCCTGTATTAATAAGATCATCACTTTACTGAAACACTTTAAAAAGTAGTGTTCTCCTGAAAGTGCAAAAAGGTTTCACTGACAGGTGTAATAAAGCAATTTTCAGTAGACATCTCTTCACCTGTTTGTTTAGAAAAGAACAGAAGAGCATAATCTGACCCTTTTTTCAGTCATTTCCATACCTTTAATTATTTTTGGGTAAGTTTGGTATCAGCATTGATTTAAAAATTAATTTTAATCACAGTACTTACAACCCATTGGAAGCTATTTGAGAATATTTTAGCTATTTGAGAAGCTAAAAGTGGGGATGAGCTTCCAAGCGTTCATCTCTTGCTGGCAGACACCAGTGAAACATCCCAGGGACTTATGGGCAGCCCACTCCTGGAATGGCCCATAGCCAGAGGCAAAAAGCAAGTCATAGGATCATAAAATCATAGAAAGCCTTGGGTTGGAAGGGAACTTAAAGATCATTTCATTCCAATTTTCCTGCCATGGGCAGGAACACCTTCCACTAGACCAGGTTGCTCAGGGCTCCATCCAATCTGGCCTAAATGCTTGGAGCCAAGTGGAGCCTGGTCTTCCAGCAAGCTGTTGCTCCCAGATTTATGTTGCCTCTGGCTCCTTCACAAAATGCAGCACTTTTTTTCTACCAGAAAATTTATTGCATAGAGCTTTTGCGTGCCAAGGTAGATTTCATAGTGATTATAAAGCCTTCAGCACAAATAGAAAAAAAAAGTGTAAGATAATGGGAATAGGTTAGGGAAGTCGAGAGAATATAATACCTAAAAGATTTCTGCTGTATGTGAAATAAAAAGCAAACACCAAAAGGTGATGTGCATTTTGACCTTAGGAAACCTCTGCACAGGTGCTAAAATGGATGAGTTCCTCGCTATATTCATAATTTTCTTAATTGAAGTGTTTCTTTGGGAAGGAGTGCTTTACAATAATTACATGAGGGTAAGGAGGACACAGAGGCTCCAGAGGATTTTATTTCTTCACCCTTATGCAAGATGCTTGTCTGTTATCACTGTTTGCTGTTTTCATGGGTTTAAGCACAGATTGTCGAGGGTATATGGACTTGGCTGGAGCACCTAATGGAACATCACCTTCCAGACCAAACAGTGCATTCAGGTCATTCTTTTCACCACTTTCTCATCTCTTCATACCATCATTTATGTTCCCCCTGCAAGTTACCTTTTTTCCCAGCACTGAAAAAAATTAGGGTGTGACAGACATGCCTCCTTTAGTCCCCACCAACCATTGTGTGTGCATTATTTTTGGATCTCACTGGAAAGTCTTGAATTTATCCAGTCAGGCTGCCACTTGTCCTTTTGCCTCCTTGCTTGATGAGCTTCCATTCCATGTGCAATCTCTGTTTTCATTACCAAACTGTGGCATTTTACGTTTTCACATCTGGGGTGATTTTCCACCTTGACTATGTGCTTTTCTTGATTATGCTCTTCCCTTGTGAAAAGTTCCATTAGCACCTTGATTTTCTTTCTGTTTTTTTCCAAACCATCTCAAAATCTTAGCACTTACCTGGGCTTTTGCTAGCAATGAACTCAATCTTGGATGGTGTTCAGATAGAATCTTTGAGTTTCTTTTAGGTATATATGAGTTGCTCAGTAGTCTGCATTTTTTACTCATGGAATATAAAATACCTCAACTGAAGTCAAAGGAAGAAACAACAGTGCAGACAGAATTTTTAAAAACTGAATTCAAAAGTGGTTATTTTTTCCAGCTGAATACTCTCTGTCTTTCCTGATTTCAGCTGCTGGGGGAAGATGGTTTCTAATTAGAATCTGATTTCAGAACTGAGCACCTTATTTTTAACTTGTTCCCAAAGCAGGCAATGAAGGCACAGCCTGCCTTAAGAGTGCCAGTCTGGAACAGGCTGCACTCAAATAAGACCACATCAGCTGGCCCAGGAGGGTGATAAATCCAAATACACTAATGTTGCCCACACTGGGCAGGGGAGATGCTTCATCTTAAGAAAACATTGAGATCTCATGGTTTGTGATGCATTTCTCATTGGACTGTGAGATCCTGTTTAGGTCTTGGTATCCTCATGGAGTCATTTCCCAGTACTCTTTTGACACGGAGCAGAAATTCCTCAGGCTAAAGCCAGGGAATAAAACACACACTGCAAAGTCATTTTAATAAGCAGATTATTCTTGGAAAATGTGATTTCAGAGGGACAGGTATCTTGCAAATTCAGGTCTAGTGCAGGCAATAGCTGCAGCAAAAAATATCCTTTACAAGTTAAAATACTTCCAGTTTTAATCTAAAGAAAAGGTTTAAACATCTTGGTGTAAACCAAAACAACATGTTTTTGCTCTGGTTTGTACCCTGGTCCCCATTTTTCAGAGCAGGATACAGAACAGTTGGCATTTTTCATTTCTTGAGCAACTGACATAGGTGTGCCTACAAACTGACTTCTGGCAGCCCCAGTATAGAAATTCTCTAATCCATTTCAAGCACATAATTATTCTGGGGAACCTACTGAGGATAGAAATGGAGCAGCCCCTGGTATGGAAGACCTGCTGGGCTGACATTACGTGCCCAGCACAGGTCCAGCCCCACAGACACCTCAGCACTGTGGGCAGCACCCCGTGGCTGCTGGCTGGAACCCACACATCTGCACCAGGAAAGGAGCAGCACATAGAGGAAAATTAATACAAGGCTGCCTTGTACAGTGTCAGCTTATAAAGGCTGTGTTTGTTCCCCCCTGCTTGTAAAGTCTGTGCTGGGAAACGAATGAGCACTGGCAAGGAAAGCCTTGATTGTGGGATGTGACACTGTTAAGTAATCAGTAGTAGTTAACTATCAGTAGTAATTTTATTCTTGGTAAACATCCTGCTCTTCTCTGATCATTGGGAATGACTCTGGGAGCTGGACTTGGAAAGTTTTTTTCTCAAAATCTTGTAACACGATCACTTAAAAAAAAAACCACTGGTGAAAATAATTTTTAAAAAATCCTTTTTTTTTTCTTACTTATGTTTGCATTTCTGTCTTCTGTGTATTTATAAATGCGTATGTTATCCATATGAAAGAAACTGGATCATGAGTTTATACCACTGTAAACCCTCCCAGTCCCACCTGGTGTCAAAGGGACTCCCTCAGAGGTCAGATGATGTTTCCCTGTTGCATTGTGCACTGTCCCAACAGAAATACTCCATCATCCAAAGCCTTTTTCTTTCCCAGCTCAGCTGAGTGACTTTAAACTGATTTTATAATGCCTGGTAGCAGCTGGGGATGACTGGGAAAGGACTGTAAACCCACCTTGCAAACGATGTGGTTCCCATGAGGCAAAGGCCAGGCCATGTGATTGCTGAAAGAAAACCACAAGGCTGTGGAATTCCTTCTTCCCGTGTCTGTTGCTGTCATGACCTCAACACCTTGAATTTTAATTACTGGATTATCAAGAGCACTTCATGAGGTTTTTATCTTATTGTTCAGCTGCTGAAGAAACCTGCTTATCTCCAGCCAGGTAAAGTGTAAAGGTGGGGAGATCATGTCTTGTGAGGACTCATTTGGAGTTCCCTGTGTAAAACTGGGCAGACAACTGGCAAAGGAAGATGAATGTGGGTTGGGACAGGAGCAGGAATAAGAAGCTTGATCTACAGGAGAAGGCTAAATGAGCTAATCCTTTTGAGCATAGCAAAAATATCTGTGCAAGGAAAACCAGGTCCTCGCATATCCGGGTGGGATTAACACAGTACAAAAGCAAGGGACCAGCACATGGACACCAGGGCATGAGAACAGGTAGGAAATGCCATGCCTGAAGCTCTGGTGTTTTTCTTCCAAGTTTTCCAGGAAGAACCATGACTTGTGTAGGTAAAGGGGGGTCTGGCACAGAGACAAATGGTGTTGGAACCTGCTTCTCCAGGAATGGGACTTGGCAGCCCCATCTTGCCATACCCTCACTGCTGAGGGGCACTGGCAGTGGCCTTGAGCCAAGATTTGGAGGGTTAGTCAGGATTTTTTCATTTATAATCCATGTCTCCAGAGAGCTGAAGTTTAGAAGTGCTGGTGATAACACCAGCTACAGCTTCCAGCTACAGATTTTTGTTAGACAAGAGGAAAGAGAAAGGGGATCACAGAGATCATAATCAAGGGAATTCTGCAGAGAGAGGAAAGATGCTGTCATATCCCATTTACTGTTACATGCCTATTCCTGTTAATGTGTTTCCATTGCCTTCACTGATCAAAGTAATCATTACAGGGGCTGAGGCAGAACAACCCTCAGCAAGACCTCATCTGTATGCTGCTGCTATGGCCATGCTTGTGTGGAGAAGTCATGCCTGCACATAAGTGCCTTTTTAGCAATATATTTGGGGAAAATCTGGGGAGCTTTCCCATTGCTTCAGTGAGAAAGAAAATTGAGCATATCCAGAGAATGAGCGAATGGAGCAGCAATATCCAGGGGGTCCTTGCAACAGGCTCCCAGCCAGATCCGTGGAAGTGTTATAGGCTATTCCAGTATTCTGAAAATGAAAAATCTCAGCCAACCATGTTATATTTCAGTGACCCCTGCTAAGCTACAGAAAAGCATGTTCCATCCTAGAGGAGTCATCCAGGTTAGACAGGATCATTAATGATTAGCTGCATTATTAACTCATATCCTCTCTACCATGTTGTACATGAGCTTAAACTCTTAAGTCCTGTTCTCTTAACGAGGCAAACAAGGTGCCTTATCATTTGTGGATATGGACAAGGACATCTCTCAGTCAAATTCATCCTTTCTGATTCACAGACCTGTCCTGATATTTGAGTCCTCAGTGAATAAAAGCCCTTCTTCTGGAGGGAGAGGAGTGTTTTGTCGGGTTAATTAAATCCAGCAGTGCTGCCGATGTTGCAGCTGTTAGAAATTACAAAAGAACCAGACTTGTGTAAGCCTGGGGGATCAGTGGAGTATTTTATGGCTGATACAAAGCTTTGTAAGCAAAGAAACAAACAAACAAAAAATTAAAGCAGGGAGCCAAAATGTCTAAATCAAAGAACTTTTTCTGTCTGAATCTTTCTAACGCCTTTAATATCAACCTGATGCATATTCCTCCCTCCATCAAAGTTGTACTGAATATAATGAAATAACATACAGTACTGAAGAAGAGGCTGAGGAAACTTAATAGAAAACCACTTGAAAATTCACAGTCTCTTCGATGAGATGATGCTTAATATACATAATGATGCTAATGTTAAGTAGCAAAATCCTATATTGTCCTGAGGCCAAAGTTGCTTTAATGAAGGAGAAAGAAGAGGCAGAAGATGTTGAGCCATGTCTCTCCTGTCAGTCTATTTAATTAATACTGAATATTAACTAAAACAGTAAGTAATCATCTCCAGTAAGTGATATGGAAATGTGCATTCTTCAGCAAAGAAAATTCATAGACATACTCTAATATATTCATATTCCATGCTAATGTTCTATTGGTTCCATGTTTTCAAGCTTCTTTCCTTTCTTTTTCTATTCATATTGCCAAAACCATATTCCTGAACATCAAGTCTGGGTTCATCATTATAATTTATTATCCTAATAAATATTGCCCTTTATTAGAGATCAGTATTTTTAAATAAATTTTCTTTTCCCTTTGGTAGAATAGTAATTTTGTATTTTAAAAATCACCTTGAGCAATATTTTTAAAACAAATCTTTGCTGGTTTCCACCCAAAATCTCAGATTACAGGTGTTCTAGATCTTGAGTTGTAGCTAAACATTCCAATCATAAATAATATTTTTGCACTTTTTTGAGGTGTGGAGACCAACTCCTGCAAAATGCTTCTTAGACTTTCGGCATACATGAAAAAGTGTCAGTATTTTATTTGCAGTTAAATGCATTTGTACTTAATTTTTCTGCTCTCTGAGAAACAATTGAATCTAATTCACAAAATTGAATTGATTAGGGAAACACTCAGAAGTAATCTCCAATGAGTTTAGATTTGTGGAGCTGACACTGGACCTACCTCGGATTATCCAGGGAGTGTTTCTACATCTTAACTAACAAATTCTATTAAACTTTTTGAATTCAGGGTTACTGGGCCATTTTGGAGGGAGTGTGGTGTGGCTGCCTTTTAGTTTTCACTGAAAGCAGGGGGCATATTAACCTGGGGGGAATTACTAATGTCTATATTCACCCCTGCCTTAATACCCATGTCCACAGACAAGGAATCTGCAAGTCTGCTCAATTTGCATGTGAGTTACACATTCTCAGAAGTGCTTGGAGGAGGAAACTGTTCCAGAGGGTGTTCATGTTATCTCTGTTCTCCAGGTGTCTGATTTTTAATGTTTGCAGGAGAAACACAAATACCATTTTGTAGGATAGACACGGGGATTCAAAAAGTCTTAATGTCTGTATTTGTTATCAATGACTTCTATGTCCACTTATTCCTGGAGTCTCTGGGGAGGATGTTGTGAGGGGCAGCACTGGAAATCCCACAGAATGACAAAATGATGAAACTGAGATGTAGTATGGGGCTTCCTTCCTGGTTTTTACCATGGAATTTCACAGCAAAAGGCAAAGAGAGAAGCAACTGCACTCATAACAGGGTTGAAAGAGAGATGTCAAGCAGAGAAAATCCAAGCTCTATTTGAGCTGAATGTATGAAAATAATAGAATAGATAAGTGAAACCTTTAAAAATCATAAGCATAGCAATATGTTCTTTGAATAGGAATGATTTAGTCCGAATCCTGTGGAAATCCCTATAAGACTCCTAGGCAGAAGCTTTTCACAGCTATTCCATACAAAATGTAGGTGTGGAAATGTTTTATGGTTCTGCCTTATACTGATACTTTCTCCACTTAGAACCATGCAATGGACTTTAAAGTCTCACTCCATATTGGTCAAAAAGAGACACGTGAATACAAAGAGATATTTGAAATCCAGATTGCTGGCAATCACTTGCATCCATGGCCACAGCCTATACAGTCCTGTAATACATTTTCATCATGAATGTAGGAGTTTCAGGGCAGAAGTCAATTCAGCGTGGGTCTGTGTCTTCCAGAAAGATAATGAAGAACAAAAATCAAGCAATAAATGCTCAAATATAGGTGAAAAAAAGCATTTGGCACTGGAGTGTTACAGCGATGCCTTTGACCAAACTCCCTCAGTTGGGGGTGTGTGTTGCCAGCAGACTCCTGAAGAAGTTTTGAGTGACTTTATCTCTCTGTTAGTTCAGCAAAACTCAGTGCTCAGACCTTTGTAAGATCAACCCTTGGAAGATCATTAAATTAACTCTCTGCCTGGATGCAAGTATTGCACACTATGGAAAATGTTTGCTGCAATTTCTTTTTATTGCATTACAAAAATGGATGGATATTCCAAAGTAATTATCTTCATCAAAACCAACCTGTTCTCATTAGACATACTTCACTTCAAGAAGAGTTGATGTTCATTTGTTTCTGGTGCCATCTGCTTTTACTGCTACAATAGACATTTCTGAGAAATTGAGCACGGTAATGCTCTTTTTTCACCTCTTGTGTAACAAGAAGTTATTTTAAAAATGCCTCTATCTGAAAAGCAGACAAAAATAAAAAGAAGAGAAAAACATGCAAGGAAGAGTTATTGGCTTTCACTGCTGACCAGCTACACTAAGCAGTTTGAACTTGCTTTGCATTTTAGTTCCCAAATATCTTGTAACAGTCAAAGGTCTGTGAAAAATACCAAATTATCCTTTTTACTACTGGTAGAGGGTAAAGGCTCTACTGTCTGTGTACACTATTATCTTGCCTTTTTAGACTGATGAGGATGAAACAGCCTTTATGAGAATGCAATGTAAGAGTGAAACTCTTCTTAACTGCTTCCGCTTGAATACATATTCAACCTGTTTCAGCTGAACCTCCAAAATTTTATTGTTACCTTTCATTTGTGTTATTAAATGGGGAATCCGTATTTTTTCCTTTTATTTATAGTTTCCATAATGAAGTGGCACAGCCTATTCAGTACAGCTGAACTGCAGCCAAGGTCATCAGAAGAATCATCTAACCCTTGAATATTATCATTTTCCTCTTGTTTTCTGAGTAGATTTTGTGCTGTATTCTCTAATGAATACATTGAATTTTCATGGCCAGGCTCTTTTCCACGGCTTTTATCATCATTCTCCTTCTTGTGCCAACAAGAAAACTGAACAAGGGCAAATATCATTGGCTTAATATACTGTAGTGTCAAAAGTTATGATCAATAACAGAAGAGGGCAGACCATTTATTTTGGAAAGAGTTTCCTATATTCTAATGGGAAAGGTGAACAATGCAAGCTAAATACCATCTATGAAAGCCTAAATAGCACTGTCCCACTTTCTGTCTGTGGCGTGGTAAAATAATTATATCTGAAAATTAACTTTAAGATAGGACTCGGTTTTAAGATAGGACACTATGTTGAGCTAAACTGCAGTTTAGTTGAGCCATGATCAAGGAATGGAAAAATAACTTCTCGGTCCTTCAGGTCAATGGGTNAGGTCAATGGGTGCAGAAAATCTCTCCAGATGGTGGTTGTTGACCAACAGCCCAATTTGACATCCTGTCAAGTGATGACTACAGGATGAAAATAACATGAAATACAAAATATTTTTAAAATATTATATTTTTCCCCTTTGTAGCACAATCATAGAATCATTATTTGAAAAGATTATAAAGTATATATAGTAGTGTCAATAGCAGGTTCTTCCTTTGCTCAAAGAGCCTTTAAAGTTCAGTGTATAACAGTAGCTTTATCACATTAATAAATTCCTTTGAGGAATGTACTTTTATCTCTCATAATAAATCCAGTCATCTAAATCTTTGGCTTTGGGGTTGTTTTTTAATCATCACAGCAGTATAAATCATTGCTTTATCTAACCCACTGTATGTCTATTGTTATATGTTTGCATAAGCAGATGTTGCCCTCATGCCAATTCTTTTACTGAACCTAGAATAATATATCAGGCTTCCCATGTTCTTTTGATGTTAAGCTGTATAAAAATAAAGCCAAAAATATGATTAGATATTCTGGAGTCATTCAAAGTAGAATATCTGCCACTGAAAGAAAAAATGTGAAGCCATAAAGACAGAGTCTTTCAGCTGAATTACAGTCATTAATAAAAGTGGATCCTTCTATCTCAGGATACAGAGGTTCTCAATAGTCCTCCTTTTAGCCATTTATATTTTTCATGAAATTCAGAACCAATTCTTACAAATCATAAGGTTTTGTCCGTGTTCTAGGCTGCCTCACAAGGAAAAGCTGAATGGGCACCTAAAGAACATCTTGTGTTAGTATGAATAAGGATGAGGTGCTGATCAGAACACATTTGTACTAAATAATCTCAAAAATGGAAAGGTAACAAATTGGATGAGTTTCCCAGCTGCAAAATGCATATACAACATTCATTTCCTGCTTTGTCTGAACTGCTGTCACTCTATTATTACGTATTTGTATAACTAGATATTGCCATCATACAACGAAAAACAACTTGAAAGGCTACAAGGTAGATCTGCTGAAAGTCAGACTCTGATTCCCTCAAGCAGCTCTTGAACTTAGTGCACAAATTTGTAACAGTTTATGAGGGCAGTAGAATAGATGAAATATATTAAATATGGGATTAAACCCACTGTATCGCATCACCTCCCCCAGTAAATACCCTTTTTGCTTTATTACCTGCATTAAAATGTTTTCTTCCCTCTATTTTGCCTTTTTGAATGATATAACTACCTCTCTCTGCTGAAGTCTGCAAGGAAGGGGTTTTGTCTGGTTTGGAAATCTTTTTCCTTTTTTTTTCTCTTCCCTCTT
>WEIV01011468.1:26401-38748 GCA_013390005.1 Calyptomena viridis | reverse complement strand
CAGACTTACCACCCTTCACCACTTCTGAGTCTGTGTTGTGGACTGATCTTGGAATTCACAGGTGGATCCTTTTTGACAAAGAAATATCAGAAGACAAACTCCTACCACTACTGGCAGTCCAGCCCACTGGACCCAGTCCAAAACACATAGTGAAGGATGTAGAGTGAGAATATCAGCCCTTCAGACCAAACATTCTGCTCTGCTGACCATCTCCCACATCAAGATACTACCACACGTGCTAATGAAAGCATAGACTGTCCAAAAGAAAGAACTCAACCTGAATTAGATTTTGAGGTTACAACAGAACAGTGTTTTTCATGTTTCCTACTTCAGCCCGATCTGAATTTGAACATGGCCAATGTATTCCACAGCTCGTTGGGCTGCATGGACAGCCAGTAAAGAGCAGTTGCCAGTAGAAGCTTTTTCTTGAGCAACACATTTTTCTTTACAAAAAAGTGTCTGCAAACAATCATAGGCTGGGCTTGAAGTTGAAGAATTCTGCCAGGTATTACAGGCATGAGCTCTGTTAATTAGAAAATTCATTGAATGTTGATCTGGCTGACAAATAGTATTGACTTCTAATGTCTTTGGAAGCAAGGAATTTCATTAAGTACTAACAGTTAATGAGTTCAATAATTGGCCTCAGAGAGGAAGAGATCAGTGTTGATACAAAGAATTGTGCTGGTGCTAACTCTGTTAAAATGCAGAAAATAAAGCAAGTCTTGGAGAAAAATTCTTACTTAGGAAGGCTGTGGGGAAGGTTCTTAGGTAACAGAAAATGTCCCTGTCTGCTTGTAATACAAATATTTTGGAATATTTTGAGTGTTTTTCTTTAAATTTTGTCCAGACAGAGAGGTCTGGGAGTAATGTTAGGAAATTCAAACACTGTCATGGATATTCTCTTTCTTTTCTTTAACTGGCTGTGGCTCTAACTCACATCAGGAAGATTTTCAAATCGGAGCTAAAACTACATGAAAAAAATAAATGAGCAGAAGTGAAGGTGACAGATAATCCTCCCAGGTTACCATAGACTGACAGTAGTTAGCCTGGCTCCTACCATAAAAATAGTTCTGCCCTATTGTTATGGCTTGATCCCTGCAGGTTTTGTCCTGCTGTAGAATTGAAGTTGTGCAGATCCATCCAGCCCACACATAGATTTGCCCATTGAATGACCTGCACTTGCTTGATCTTTGTTCTCCTGCAGAATTTCCCAAAGCTGTGTCATGCTGCAGTGTGGTCCTTATGCCAGCCCAGCCTTGGCCTCCAGGCTCTAAAGACAAACTGGGGATGAGCATGGAAGTATCTAACCTGGAGGATGATGCTGTGCAAGGGGATAGTTTAAGGGTCTGGGAGCTTCCAGAGAAATTCCTGCTTCCTCGTGGAGCATCACTTCTGGTTATGAACCAGGAAATCCACTAGTCACGGATGCCCCATCCCTGGAAGTGCTCAAGGCCAGGCTGGATGGAGCTGTGAGCAACCTGGTCTAGTGAAGGTGTCATTGCCCACAGCAGGGAGGTTGGAACTTTAAGGTTCCTTCCAACCCAAACCATCCTGTGATTCTTCAGAATGTCACTGGTGACAAATCACAGATCACTGTGATTCCATCAAAGCCTGGCAAACACCACTTCTTCCCTTTGCCAAGTTCAAGGCAGCAAAATTAACAATACTGCTGTTATAGGGATAAAATAAAGCAGACCTCTTGTGGGCTTGGGCTGTGCAGATAATCAAAGTGCAGCTTCCAGCCCTTTGTTGTTGCACACATGCTCTGACACAGATAAAATGAATCACCAGCACTCTGTAATCACCACAGAGAACCCAGGACTGGCAGCACAATTACTCACTCATTTTAGGTAGTACCTCTGTATGACAACTGAGGTGCATCAGAGGAAAAATGGGATGAGTTTCATTATTAGTTGCTGATTTGTATTATTCTTCTTTCCAAAACTCACAGTCCCGTGCTTTCTACCAGTGATACCTCTGTGAGGTTACATGTTAATACAAGAGACATTCTGGAGAACTGAGATCTAGAACAACCTCCAACTAATTTCCTGCATGAATGACTTTATGTAATTTATTATAGTTGCATGGATGTTGCTAAGAATTGGTCAGGATTTTCACAAATTTTAGTTCTCAATATCTCCCTTGCAAACAGAGCAATGAGCATAGATTTTGTTCTAACATTTCACTTTAGGATGATCATTCATATTACAAAATGTAAGACTGTGCTTATCAGAATCCCATAACCTGTAATTATTTTTCACTGTCTTTGTTTAGTTTAGCATTCTTTTCAATGTTTTTATAATACTGCTTTGCAGTCCATGCATGCTCAGAAACATGTCTGAAGAACACTTTAAATCTGCCAAGCAGATTATCAGTTATTAAATCTTTCCAAATCTCTCTGTTTTACAATGGAATCAAGAGAGTTCAAGTTATGCTTTTATAACTCTATTAAACCAGAGACTATAATTCTTGTGAAAAAAGTTATTAATTGATGTTATTTATCATGGAGTCTAAGAAGTAATCAACTTTTTTGTGAACAGCTATAAATACAGGTTTCCAGACTGTATAAAAAGGCAACCTGTTTGGAAACATTTAAAAATGTGGAGAGTGAAGGGCACACATCAAGAGGTGGATTTCCTGCTATTTTTTCTGTCACCTATTTAGAACCAAGTTTCCTGTCCCAAGGAACAGGAAAGACACCTGACAAGAGTCTATCAGCTGGTTTGGGTGTCTCAGCTCTCTGTGGACAGGAAGGTGTTAAAGGAGCCTGAAGATGCAGAAAACTCATCCTCTGAAAAATCAGACTTTTTAAGGAACACCTGGCAGGACAGATCAGAAGTGTCTTTGGCAATTGGGAGAGCTCAGCTCTAGCCCTGCCCTGAGTCCTTAATGGGGGAAATGAACAGATCTGTGTTCTGGCTTTTTGTAGGCTGGAAAAGGAAAAGCCTTTCCCAGTATCCCTCACCAATAGGTAAGTCTTCCATGCTCTACCAGTCCTCTAAATCTTCTCCTGCAGCTGCTGCTGCTCCAGGGGGTTCTCCTCCTTCTCCAAGATTTTCTGCAACTCCTCTGTGTCTTTTACTTGTGGTACTTAATTTCTTTCAATGTAGCACCTCTGCTCATGCCTTTTTTTTTTAATGGGTCCTATCAATAGCATGGAGTGTATAACTTTGCATTAGCTGTATTATACTTCAACAGCATTCATGTTTCCAAGGTCAAAGACATCCCAGGGCAGACTTTGAATCGTATGACAGAGTGTGGGTACCTTCAAAAAATCTTTGTCAAGCAAAATTCTTTGCACCTTTTATTTACTACATACATTTTCATCTTTAAGAGGTGTTTTGGTTGGGAGGGATTTAAGGACTCAGCTTCCTGGCATTAGAAGGAATGCATTAATGGCATTAATGCATTTAATAGAATTTAATGCATTAATAGAATTTAATGGCATTAGGCCATTAAATAGGGGCTATTTCAAAAAAACATTGAGGCAGCTCATATTTAGTGTGGCTCACAGACAAGAAAACTCAGTGTTTAAAATAATGTGTGATTTCAGCTCCTTGTGTTATTTCCTCTTCTCCTGTTCTGCAGTGTTTTTTTTCTTGGTTGAGATGTCATATTTTATTTTATACTCCAGCATGGTCCAAGCTAACAATATACATCTTTATTCCATTCTGTTCTTTGCAGTTACAGCTTTAATTCTGAAAATTTGGCCTGTAAGCTTCAAGATAGATAAAGAAAAGAGTCCCCAAGATCAAAGAGGTGGTAGAAGATGAAAGGAAACTAGAGAATGCCTTTAGGGATGAACAAGAAGTCTTGAGGAAAAAGGCAGTGAATATCCAGTCAGTCACCACCAAACTGTGAAGAAAAATCTCTGTGAAAAAAGCAGAATTATAGGAGGAAGGATGACTGCTATTATTAAAGCAAAAGCTGAATTTCTGATGGTGGTGCAGGAGAGAGAGAATACATAGGAAATAAAATTGGTTTTTACCACCATCCTATAAGTAAAAACAGAAATAGTGACATTCAGTGACCCTGTGCTAGAGGATTCATTATTTATAACTGTCTTGAGACGAAATGTAAAACAGTTCATGTTCTTCATCACTCCTGTGATTTGAAGCGAAGGAAATGAGATTCCTTTTCTGATGTGCTCTGGCTGTGCTAGGAAAAGTTAATGTTTCTGTTAGAGATCCAGTAGAGTTGCATGAGCAGATGTTTCTCTTAAGTATAGGTAATAACAAATCACACTGAAAATACATAAGAATAAGGGAATGCAGACCTGCAATAAATCATCTTTCCAAACTTAGATAACGAGCATATAAAATACCAATATGGAGCCTATTACTCCCTACTGAGTGTCATTATTTTTCCTACAGGTTATGGAAGAGGAATAAATATCTGCTACCAAATTCTATGTCATTATTGCAACTTTCTCTGACTTATGATTAGAGAAACTACCCATAGGAGTCAACAGCAACAGCCTGTTCTACTTTGCTGGAAGTGTAACAACTTTGCCATGTGGAAGCTGAGAGCATCCTCAGGCTCACTGAAGACACAAAATCAATGGAACTTGAGTAAGAGTTAAAACAGGCTTATATTGCTTGAATGACTCTGGCTGTCTTAAACAGCTGATGTTTGTTGTCTTGTTGAACCATCCCAGAACTTTCGCCTCTGAATTACAGTTAATTTTTAAAATACAAGTTGGTTCATGCAATCAAGGACTCTTTTCAAACAGTGAATGCATTCACAGTACTTAGGCTACTTAAAAAACTTCATGTACTGTTCTTAAGTGTTCTTAATGATTTGCTCTGTTCAGTGTGCTGTGACTCTTGTGAAGGATATATGAACAATTCACATTTCACATACCTTGAACCACAGAAAACATTTTACTTGTTTTATACTATCCCATTCTAATAATTAACCCTTATCTGCAGCCCACAGTCAGGACACCCAAGGGAAGGAGCTTTACTCAAGTTAGCAAATGAAATATTTTATAGAAAATTACCTTGCTGAGCCTGCAATAAGTTAGACTTGGGTGTGTGAAAAAATTCACCCTGAGCCAGAGTGTTCTGCTGTGTGGGTGACTGGTGGGAGGAGAAAATGATGGAAGGGAGCTACAGTGACACAACGTTTTGTCTGCTGTGGTAAGGAAGATCAGAAAAGCTTTGGCAGCTGGGAGATGTGCAGACTCTGAGGATGAGGAGGTTACTCCTTGCCCAGCTATAGGTTTGGTGAAGATTTGGGGTAGTCCCAGTCCCTGTAGCTTGAGCTGCCTCACTGCTTGGCCCCCCTTGCTTCAGAGGGAGCCAGGAAACACAGGTGGAGCATCAATGGAGCACATAGAGCCTCTGGAAGGACTGAGGAAAACTAAGGATTATGGTATTGTCCTACATTTCTGGGCTGCACCAGGATTTTTCCATACCTATCCACGACTCCAGGACACTGTAAAAGCTTTGTGTCACCCTGGTGTGTCTCTGTCATCACTCATGAATTTGCTGACATTCAGCACCTCCGTCCAGTTCTGCTGCAGCTTGTAAAGCCCAGGTTTAACTGGTGCAGGAAGGTCCCTTCGAGCCTCAGGCTTTTGAAAAATGGCCAAGGTTTACTGTCATAAATGTCACCACAGCCAGTTATTTATCAAAGCACAGTACAGTGCACACTGCAAAGGCAACGTGCTGTGGTGGTTGCTTTTGTTGGACGTTCTGGGAGAAGAAAACAGCCCGGCAAAAATCAAACAGTTTTAGAAATTATTTAAAGGAAATACCAAAGTAATCCAAAACATACTCTTCTTGGGTTATTAAATTACAGTAAAAACATTAGTCCTGCACAGATCATTATTTTATCATTAGCTTAATATCGTTAGTTAATGAAGAAACATTCATGCAGCTGTTGGATGTGATTCGTTAGGTTACACACAAGAAATGACAAGAAATGCAATTAAAATGCTGCCAAAGTCATCTTTGTGAGGAAACTTTGTAACTGTCTAGTGCACCAAAAGCATGGGGTCTTTTTGGTGATGGAAAATGTTTTAATGGGTGTTTGTTTCCCACTAACCCTAACTTTGCCCATAGCATCAAGAGAGGAAGTTTTCTATAATAGAGGATTTACTGTCTTGTAACACTACCCCTTCCACATTTCAGGAAGGTGTGTGTTTAACATGTGTCACTGATATGGGGGCAATTAAATAGAAAAGGAATAAGCATCTAAATTATGATAGGCCTCCAGTGAAATTATTATGGTAATTTTTAATTTTTTTTATTTTTTTTGCTTTGTAACCTCTTGGGACTATAGTTTATTTAAACAGCAGCTGCATCAGATTAAAAAAAAAATCTATGAACTAATTCTGTAAATTGAAGATTTAACATCTTTCTACCAATACTATGCATTTTATCAAGAGTTAAATTCAATCCTATTACATTTTATTAGAGGGAGGTTGTATCTCATAGTGGAAAATACAAATTAATTAAGCAGAGCTGCCTGTACTCACTCCTCAGGACTGTTTCAGTGGATATGAGAGCTCCTTTCATTATTTAAAGAAAGGGTTATCCCAATGACCAGGTTAACATTTGCTCTACTTGTTAATAGCACAGAATGGCAGTGGTACAATGTACCTGGAAAACATTGTGCATTTGCTGCAGCTCCTACATGTCTGCTACCATTTGAGGCACCACACAGTGCCCCAAGGCAGATTTATAAAGCAATATCAGCTCTAGTAAATTCTCTCCAACCTCCAGCCCACTCCAGGAATTTCTGCATAGCCAGTAGAATAAAATAAAATGCTTAAGCAAAAAAAGAAGTTGCAACTCAGTTTGAGTTGTTTCAGAAATAAAAATTTGCCCTTTGACATTTCAAAATGGACTTCTCTTGAATATTCAAATTGAGATGACATTACAATGGATACAAACTCAAGGCATGTGTGCATCACCCATGGGCTTTAACCAATATTTTCAATTATATTTTCACCTGTTAATCTTTTTCTCATGTTGTTCCTTTGGCAAAGGAGTTCATGATTCTCTATTCATGTTTATGGATGATATCAGTCTATCGTGGATGAGGTCAGTCTACCTTTCAAAATCATTTGCAAATGTTTTCAGGAAATAAGTTTCCTAGAATCCACTTAGGACCTGCTGGACATCATGGAAAGAAATCTAAGGTTTTAAATTCATACTCTTTATATGTAAATTACTCTGAGTCCTCATTTTAAAACTGAATCCATGATGATTGTTTAGCAAAAAAACCTGGCACTGTACAGTCTGAATATGTGCTGTCCTTAGTTTGAGTTTAAACAGAAGATTTCTCCCATTTCTACCAGTGAATTCAGAACAAAGCTGAGACTGGAGAGCAGGGAACTCTCAGGGTCACCACCAGATTGTCACTGCAGTATCTTTCAGAAGGATTAGACTGACTTTTTTCCAAACCTTCAACCAAACTATTTAATAAAAAGGCATGTGTTGCTTGAGGGTGTACAACTGTTCTTTTGTGGGAAGTTATGAAGCATTTCTAGGGAGCTTATAGATTTATTTGCACCTTGTTGCTCTTCTCATACAAAACAAATTGGTGAGGTTTGGGAGTTCTCAGTTGGGAGAGCTATTCCTTGAGCTGTGCCAGATATTTCCAGAAGAGGAAATGGAGATGGAGACTTCATATGCCCACTAGGTAGAGTGTGAATTATGTTTTGTTTATCAGCATCATCTCTTCCTCTTATGTTCCCTGTTTGCACAGGCCTTGAGTAAGGGAAACTGTAAGCTTTGAAACTGTAAAAGCTCAAACTTTTTAAACTGTAAGCTGTCACTGTTCCCTGTGCCACTGCCTTTTCAGTGTCTCCTGCCCTCAGTGCAGGAATGGGGCCCTGGAAAGTGGGGCCTGAGACTTTTAGAAGCTCAGCTCAGAAAAAAAAAAGAGAGGATTTTTCTTCATAGTCTTGTTTTAAATAAATAATTTTTATTCCTAGAGCTCTTCCTAACTTAAGTTGTTGAATTTTATTACTTCATTAAAATGTGTACCACGTGGCCAGGACTACTGAATAGTGCTTTCCAGACCAACAGATGTTTCTGATAATTAACCTAGTTTGCAGCCAAGAAGGAAGCCAACATTTTTAAATCTTGTGCATTGAAGACCTACGAATACACACTGGTATTTAGACAGGCCTGTTTTCCAAAGGCACTAAGCAAATCAGTATCTTCTAATTGCAGAGAAAATCAGGTCATATGAACTCAGGAATCAGGAGTGGATTCAAGCACTTAACTAGGTAAGCCAGCCTGGAGAGCTCCTGATTGGTAGCAAAGGGTGCAGGAAAAGGTGACAGAGGACAAAGTCACCTGGGTACACCTTGTCCCAGCTCAGCCATCAGTGGCAACGTGGCCATCCCCACCTGTAAGGTTTCATTGTGCTGGAAGTGATGTCAGGGCTGACAGAATGATGGTCCTGCAGGAGGCCTGTGTTGAAATGAAAAGCAGCAGTTCTGAATAGTTTCATCCTCCAAATTTTAAGTTCAGAAAATTACATGGACCAGGAACTAATATGGTGTTATAAACTTTATGCTCGAATTTGTTTGAAAATGGCAACAACAGGGAAGCATTGTGCACCAGCTGAATTTCTATTAGCATATTAAAACAAACCAAATGAGCTACAGCAGTGTATTTAAATTAAGGTCAACTTAGTTTCTTAACCACCACGTTGTATTCTGCCAACAATGTGTCTGATTGGATTTTTAGAGAGGGCAACTGGGGAGCATCTACCCTCAGGTATAGTAATAAATGTAAATTCAGTGCAAAACGTCTCTAAGAATCTTGAAACAAGTCGGTTTTCTGAGATGATTAACATTCGCAGTAGGACGTGGTTTTATTTATTGTTTTGGAGGAGTTTCAGCTCTTCATTTGTAAGAGAAGAGGCTTGCAAGGTTTTGGTGCTGTCTGTTGGCAGCTCTTCACCTTCGGTAATTTATTCCTCAGTGGAATCCAATTTCGAGCGGTTCGAGAAAAGAACCAGGTTTTTGGCAGAAAACTGGGATTTTTCAACCAAATTTGCCAGACAAACATGTTTTTTAGCTCTGTAGTGAAATCTAAAACATTTTACACAATGTAAATGAAGATAATGTTTGCTCTGGTGAGCACACCCGTATCCCTTCAGAGCCAGTAAGGAAGGATAATTCAATAAACTAAGCTGTAACTTAAACATCAGGATTTAAGTAAGGTTTATTATAGTCCATTTAATGTCTCTCCTCGTTACACATGTTTAATAAATGACAAAACAAGCATTAGTGCCTGAACAGCTATTTCTTAGCAGATTCTTCTAGGGAAACAAGGAAGTTTGAGAACACTTGGAAAACAAAAGGGAAATTTTCATTCTGTTCCAGTTGAGGGGTGAACAGGTGAATGGTACAAGTTTCTGCTCGGTCTCACAACAGTGGGAAATTCATGTTTTCATTAAAAGGAGGTTAGAAAGTTGGCTGCAATCTTCAGTAGCCCCTGAGCTCTGCCTGCAGAGAAGATGCAGGGGAGATGATGTTTCATTGAGCAAAAGTCCTTGAGAGGGATTTGCTTTCTAGGCAAAAAGAAATGTGTTTTTAAAGATAGCCTGAGATTCCTAAGCTTGTATTTGTTGCAATTCTCCAGTAGTGGTCCCTAACTGAGAAGGCTAAAAATGCTTCTACCAAAGAGTGTCTCAACCCCAAAAGTGCTGCTTGCCAGGCAGAGTGAGGCATTGACAGCCCATTTCTGAAGTGAAAATATGCTGAGTGATTTGGGGGAAATATATTGCCATGAATATTGGAGTCAAGGCTGGGGCAGCACCTTTCACATTGCTTCCTGCTCTGAGGGAATGATTTAACAGGATTTAACAAGTGTCTCATTTGTGTGAGACATCAGTTGAGTTCACGAGGGGCCGTGGGTAAGAAAGGCTGGGTTTCACATTTTTCTCCTACTGGAATCTTAAACGTAGGATCCCTAAAATCCGAGCAAATTCTGTTGGCCAAAACACCCCCATCATTTCTCTTTCCCACTTTTACAATAACCCCCTAATTTGTACTTCACATGACTCAACATAGCTGCACTCATTTCAGCAGAGGAGCATCCTTTTCCACTCTCTGAGCATCAGTTCATCAAACACTCTCTGGCTGAAAAGATTTATATGCATTATTAGTACAGGAGTACTATTAATAAAGATCTTGCAAGGTACAGTTACTGTGAGCTGCAGGTTGTTTCCTCTGCCTGATCATTTTGGTGAGAAGACATTTCTTTCTTCTTCCAATTTTATTTCTTGCACACTTCAGGTCTGTAGAATTAGTGCTTTGGACAATATTAGAATGAGACTTTGTAAAACAATTCATGCCCTGAAATCTATCCTGGCTACGTTTTCCATCATTTCAAAGAAAACTCTGTTCTGATTTGCTGAGAGATGTTTAGTTTGAACTGAAAATGAAGTCTGGAGTCTCCCTTGCTCTGACTTGAGTCTATCTGGTCTCTGGCCTTAGGGTACTAAGTCTGTTACAGGGTGAGACACAGCACATCCCATCATCTCTCTCAGACTGTTTAGGAACAGGAGAAGTTTGTCAGAACTGTTACTTGCCTTTTAAAAAAGCAACTATTTCAAAGATGAACTTAAAAGGGACATTACCAAAAAAGTTACCTGTGGAACATAGAAAATAAATTAAAACTCATGAATATAAAATGAACATTCTATAGCATGTGTTTGAGATATATAAGCAGAATATATAGAGAAACTCAACAAAAAGAAGCAGCTTCTAATAGCTGAATGTTTTACACTAAGACATTAAGAAATAGTAATAGTTGTGTAGTGCACAGAACAGGAATTTATCCAAATAATTTCCACTGGTGACACAGATAAACGGTCAGCTACTTGCTGATTTTATGTGTAAAACAGAGCATGGGAAATTAACAGACACATTCACCATGGACTTTGAGAAACCTTTGATTTATCACCAAAAATGGTGGCACTGAAATCTCATTCTCTAGTCCCTTTCTCTCTTCTTTTTCTTTCCATTTTTATTCTGCTTCCAGTTTCTGATTTTTCATTGCCTATTCTTTGACTTTTAGAAAAGACCTACTATATAACACCCCAAGAGCAATAAAACATGATAAAACAAAAGTCAAGCTAATTTCTAAACCTTTTTTTTTTCCTCAACCATGAAATTGTGGGGATACATTTTTAATATACTCAGAGCTGTTTGTTAATTAGAAGATGTTGTTGCCTTTGAGGACTCCAGGAGGTACAATCAAAAGTCTTTGCATGCACAGAGCCAGCTTTGAAAACATATCCCTACAGTGACCAAATGGATCAAAATAGAAAAGCTACAAGGGGGTTCAANNACAGAAAAGCTACAAGGGGGTTCAATTGTTTAATCAAAGAGATGGATAGGAATTACAAATGTATGAGCCTTTGGGAAAGGCTTCAGTAAATATGGCAGAGCACTGCATGCAAATATGCTGACAAAATCCACTTTCCTGTAGAGACAGGTCAGCTCACTAGAGCCATCTGTAATCTTTATAGAGGCTTTAAGCTTGATTTTTTTTAATATTGTTCTTTTCCAAAATTAAATCTACATTTTAAATCTTTACTCACGCCATCTTAGTAATTAGTTCCAGCATCTAACTGTGCCAATCACTGCCACCATAATTTTTGTTAATTAAAACCAGCCATGGCAAGGGAATATTAAAAATGTAAAAGCCTCAAGTGTCATACCAGTTTCCTTTGTGGAAATTTGGATGCTTTGCTTCAAAAGGCAACAATTTTTTAACGAAACAATTAATTTGCTGCTGTTTTACTTTTGTAGCAGCACATCAAGGCTGAGGTGACTTAGTATGATAAATATTAACATGTAGGCTGTATTTTGGTAAGCGATGAGCAAATGAATCAAATGCTGCTTCCAGGCAGCATCCTTTTAGCCAAGGGAGGGATTGGCCAAATGTTCATTTCCAGAGGATTCACATCCCAGTCTGTGCACAGCATCAGCACCACTTCCACCATATGTGCAAAACACCACAAGACCTGGAGCAGCTTCTCTGCTTTCACGTGTCTTTTGCAACTATTTCTTCTCAGTGCCCCTGCTTTCTGCACTGCTATTGAGACAGGAAAGATCAAATTCCTCCTTGCAGTAACTCCACGGATGTGAGCTCACATTAGAAAACTTCATCCTTCTCAAAGGTAAAATTATCACAAGCAGTGAGAAGGGTTTGGTGTCGCATTAAGGCTTTGTAAAAGAGCCAGATTTCTCATACTTTATTAATGAGGATTTTCTTTTGACAGATGTGCTTTGTATCGCAGTAGCTGGAAGTGGTTTCAGCGTTACAAGTACTTTTATGGGAAACACTGGGGTTACTCACAGCTAAACA
>WEIV01011468.1:2622-12989 GCA_013390005.1 Calyptomena viridis | reverse complement strand
CTGGTCCCGGGGTGCCCGGAGAGTCCCGGGTGCAGCGGCGGGGCCTGGAGAGCGGGAATAGCGGTGGATCCCGGGAGAGGCCGGCGGAGCGCGGGAGCTGCTGCTGTCCGGCTGTGCCGTAACAAAGCCACGGCCCGGGCCCGCCCGGCGGCGGCGAGTGGGCTCAGGCTGAAAGAGGGCAGTTTTAGATAAGTTATTAGGAAGGTGTTCTTGCCTGTGGGGGTGGTGAGGCTCTGGAACAGGTTGTCCAGGGAGGTTTTGGATGCCCCATCCCTGGAAGTGTCCAAGGCCGGGCTGGATGGGGTTTGGAGCAGCCTGGGATAGTGGGAGGTGTCCCTGCCCATGGCTGGGGTTGGAATGAGATGATTTTAAGGTCCTTTCCAACCCAAACCATTCTGTGATTTCCTTCTCTGGGTGGAGATCTTGTTGGTGCAGCGAGCTGTAGAGGTAGAGCAGCTTCTTCTGGTTTCTTTTCCTGTCGCCTTTCAGACTTGGTGGACAAAGAATATTTTTGTATTCATTGCACAGAGCAATGAGTTCACCCAGCTGTGCTGTAATTCATTACCCCAACACTGCTGAATCCTAGGCAGAGAAAATGAGTGAGCTGGACCAAGTCATGGTTTAAAACTGTAGCTTTTAGGTTTGTTAACTTGCAAAGCAATGAACATCAAAGTATTCAGAAGTTCTTGGTTTGAAAGTTTTGCTGCTTTGACTGTTCCTACTTGTTTGGTGTTCACCAAATCTTATTGGTGTCTTTGGTTACCTGTGGGGAGCGTGAAAGAGGGATGGAGAAGGACTTCTTACAAGAGCATGGAGTGACAGGAATGGCTTCAAACTGAAAGAGAGGAGGTTTAGATTAGATATTAGAAGGAACTTTTGGTGTGAGGGTAGACAGGCCCTGGCACAGGTTGTCCAGAGAAGCTGTGGCTGCCCCATCCCTGGAAGTGTCCAAGGCCAGATTGGAGCAACCTGGGATAGTGGAAGGTGTCCCTGCCCATGGCAGGGGGTTGGAACAAGATGAATTTTAATGTCCTTTCTAACCCAAACCATTCTGTGATTCTATGATTAACTTCTCCTGAGGTCAGACAGGCCTCACCACATATTCACTATTACTGTAATAATTGTTTACATGCTCCTTTTTTGTCTCAAAATAAATAAATAGAAGAGGTGCAATTAATTATATAATTACACACATATTTCTTATTTGCATTCTTATGTATAAAATTTGAGAATGCTCTTTATGAGTTCCTGTGTGATGTCTTAAGTTTAAGATTTTTACAGATGGGCACAAAGAGATGCTTTGTGGTGGTTTAGTGTTCTGTCAGCAAATGGTTCAGGAGCCATACTACAGTGGCATTTTTATAATGCTTTTATGTTATTAAAATAGTATTTAACATCTGACAAACATCACATATTGTGTCCAGTAACATGCAAAGAAGAGTCTTATAGTCGATGTGAAGAGCTTTTGTTCTTTTTTGCTTGTTGATGATGATTTGTGCTCTTCTAGGGGCTGGCAAGGTTTGATTGCATATGGATGCCATTCCCTTGTGCTCATAGTGGATGCCAATACTGCTCAGACTTTGCAGGTTTTGGAAAGACACAAAGCTAGTGTTGTCAAGGTGAGAGACACATGTTTTAAGGTATATTACTTGGTGCTGGTGTAAATGTTATTTTTCCAAATCACTGTAAATACTTGACATGATATTGCACTTGATTTTCACATAAAATCTGTTGTAAAATACCTGTATTTTATATGTTCTCTTTCACAACTGAGTCAAACCTTAAGTGCTGCAATTTGAGTGAGGTTGATGGTATATCTTTATGGAATAAATAGAGGTTATAGAATATCTACAAACATCTGTTAGTGTTACAGAACACAGAAATGTTTCTAGGGAAGAATTTCAAGTGAATATTACAAAATATCAGATGAGGCTCTTTCTGAGCTTCCCTGTTGTGGGAAGTACACCATTCCTCTAGAAAGTTACTTTTGAGCTTTTTCTTCTGTTCCTACCTATAGAAAAGGAACAATAACAGACAAAACCAGATGTTTATTTTAGCACTAGAAAATGGCTAAAATTTAAGTGTAGGATACTTGTACTCTCCTTTGAAGGTCGTGTGGCTTAAAATTGCAGAGTTTGACTTTGGGTCAAGTGTGGAACAGGATGTATTTCTTTGGTGCATCATTTCTTTGATTGTGGACAATGAGAGTTAGGGTTTAGAGGAATGTTTGGCTGGCAGATGTGTTTGATAGTCCTTGGCACAAGTGCTGTATTAGAAGGCAGTAATTTATGGAGAATAGTGGATTGTTAGACAGGGGGATTTTGGTGTGGGTTTTGTAGTAAAAGAAAAAGATTGAGTGTGCCTTCTGGAAATCACACACTGTTTTTCCCCTTGTGTAATTTTCTTTAAATTTACTGTCTTCATAAAGATAAAGTAGTACTTTGTCAGACATGGCCACTCTGATTTTTTAAAATTAAACACAGTTGTTTTGTCTTTGGGTTTGATAATTTACTGACTCTGGACATACAATGATTTTTTTCTGCACACTAAAGAGATTTCATTTCTTGATGGATGGTTTTGAAATTTGGGGATATTCACTAGTAATGTTCATGTTGTTGACATACCTTTATATAGTATAATGCATTTATGTGACAGAGTCCAATCAGGACACTTTTTAATAATATAAATGAACTGCTCAAATCCTGAGGGAAAATACTGGGTATGGCAAAACTGATACAGATCCATACAAAATCTTGGCCAAGAGCCATATAGGTAATGACATTGTAGCTTTTAAAGATGATTGTGAAGTTCAGGAATTAGTTTTGGTTGATTAGAGAGAATTTTTAACTGATTGACAAAAAGGAAGTTAGAAGGGTTAGGTGTCAAAATAGATACTTTATGTCATTTTTTGAAACTTATGTGCTGTGACCTGTTTAACAATAATGCTAAAATGTCACAAAGGATGTAGAACTGATTTCTTCCAGCTTGTTTGTAGATCTGCCCAAATCTTTCAGTGGGGTTTAAGGATTCTTAGAGCACTGTTTTCAGCTTAGAGCTTGTGCTGCTGCTGTCAGCAGTGTCTCTGGTGACATGTTGGGCCCTCAGGAAGGAGAAGTTATTTCTCAGCTGTCTCAGAGGTGTGTACAGGACAGCAAGCAGAGTCAGTGGCCTCTGGGGAGCAATAGCTGTGTTTGCCTTTGGGCAGCTCGTTTGGGGAATCACACCTTTAATTGCAGTTGTCTTCCAGCTGCCCTTTACACTGAACAAATCAATTCCAGGGTCTGTAATTGTGTAAAAATAGAAAAGTTAAGTGGCATGGAGGTATCAGCAGTAATGATGACTCTGCTTTAAAATGTTCACTTAGCTTGGATGATAAATAGCACAATTAGGTTTTTGATCCATACATCTTAATGTGTCTCAGTGACGTTCACTGGCTTTGAGAAGTAACATTTCAGTGGGAAACCAAGTGCTGAAGTCCATTAATTTGTAAGATAATTTTTCAAAACCACCACCTGAAGCTTTATGAACTGAAACAGACTGTAAAATAGTGGCTAATTTATGAGGTGGAAGAATGAAAAGAAGTTCCCTTCTTTTTTAAGAATATTTATTACAAGACCATGATCTTTGCAGATATCTTTACATCTCTAAGAAATTTTCTTCACTTCCTAAATTGTTTTTTTTTTAAGATTTTGTGAATGCTGAGAGTGTAAATAAGCTGGAGGGGATCTGTAAGAAGTCTGCAGTTTCTGTCTGACTTAAACTCTTTGTAGTAGAGGCTCACACCAGCAAGCCCAGGCTATTGGGGATCCTCTCACCTAAAACCTGAGCTTCACTACTAACCAATTTCAAAACACACCACATCTGAAATAAAAAAGCAAAGAAAAAGCAGTTACTTCATGCTTGTTCTACAGTCCATTTTGCTGTTTTTCTTTCAGTACCTCCTGGCCTTTGGCTGTCATAACTGTGTCTGGAATAGGTGTTGGATTCACTGAAAATTGATCTGTGTTAATTGTCCATCTGTACAAAATGTGTTTGTGGCAGATTGATGACTTTGTACAGAGTGGATTATATCTGATTTTACCTTTAGGAAGAATACTTGAAAGAGTGCTTTTACAGGAGAAAATCTAATTACAAGAGAAAGTTTTTGATGTATCACAAGAATGAGAAGATTGAAATTGCATTTGTATCCTTTTCGATGTATTAATAAACAGAGATAATAAGGATTTTTAAATGAGGTGAGGTAGATTGTGCAAATTAAAAAAAGGCACTTCTGGTTCTTGTTTCTGACTGATGCTGCTGTATTTTGAAGTCAGAGCAGACAGACAGTGACCAGTACTGTTAGAAAATAATTTCTTTTAACAGAAGGTCAGGGGACCTTGTTGGGGTGACTGCAGACAGAAAAGAGGTTTATGGTGTGAGAGCACCATGTGGGCTCTGGTTAGGACTGATCATTTAAAGACCTCATTTTTGTTGTTCATAACTTGGTGACAACTCCTCCCTTAAGAAATTATGTTTTCCAGACTTGGAACTTGCTTTGAAGTAATGTATATTTAACTGAAGAATAAATATCTTTGTGGGTTTTTACAATTCCAGTCATATAGCCACATGCAGATATCCTCAGGGGTGATTCTGTGAACAGCAAGGAAGCAGGAATTGCAAAAATGAAATTTTATAGGTAGAGGAGAGTCTCTCAAGACTTCTTTGTGATTCTGGTGGAAACATGCTCTGAGTTTGTATCTGGAGCTCTTTGAAAATTGTGTGCTCTATTTGTGTCAAGGGTTGTTTTAATTTATTCATCCTGGTCACACCTCTGGGAGGGGCAGCACAAAAATCCCTGCAGTGCTCTGAATGCTGCTATAAATGGATTCATGTGAAAAATCAGTGGTGCCTAATGAGAATTCTATTTCAGTTTTTGAAATGTCAGGCTTTTCAATACCTGCAAAATATCTGTGTTTGGCCTCACCCTTTCTCTGCCAGGTGTGTGGACTCACACAGGTAGGTATTTAGTACCTACTACATTTTGTAGTAGGTAATTTCCCATCAGCATTAATGTTTCTTTATTCTGTTAATGATTTAGTCTCTCCTGGGGGCAGAAGTTCACCTTAAAACCCGACAGCAAACCAGCTCCATGTTGAATAGATAAGGAGAAGTCAGTGTTTCTATCCCCTTATAGTCTGGAAAGAGTTGTAGACAGAGTATTTCAGATTTCAGGACACAGATTTTTCTGAAGTATTGCCAAGTTGCAGGGCTGTGCTGCTTGGAATCCCAAACTGGGAAGCTGAAAAGGACTGAAAAGTTAACAAATGTCAGCAATAGCTCATTTATTATTTTGTTTAGTTGTGAGACAATGGAGAGATGAAACACTAACCTTCCTTCCTCCCCAATACTGTAATACACTTATATTTGTCAGATTAAGAAAATGACATGTTTTAGAACATGGATAAAAATTGGATGGTTATTTTTCATCTTCCATTTATTTGGACATCACTGTGTAGGTTTGTGGATGCTCACAGAACCTTAAACATTGCCATTTAGTCTCTTCTAAAGATTTGAGTAAACTCTTTATATACATAGCTTATTTATTTTGAGTTGCTGTAGTTACCTTCTGGAACAAGGACTTAATTTATGTAATTTGAGAATATCAGCCATGCAGCACAGCTGTGACCTGCCTTAAATTTGCACAAGTGCTGGAAGTTTAAATGTGTGTTACACAGGTACTGTTGACATGAACTATTACAATACTTTTTTGTTGAGTTATTATTTGTTTATCCATCTGAAAAATATGAAGTGGGGTGTCTGTGTTATATATTTGTCTCCTTTGACCAATTTCCATCTGTGTCTTCAGGTTAAGTGGGCTAAAGAAAATTACCATCACAACATTGGCTCTCCATATTCTTTACGTTTGGCTTCTGCTGATGCTGGAGGGAAAATTATTGTGTGGGATGTGGCAACAGGAACAGCTCGTTGTGAAATCCAAGAACATTCCAAACCAATTCAAGGTAATGATAGTGCCTCATGTTTCTGTGGAAGTTATTTTATGGAGTATTGTGGACAAATCCATCACCTCCATTTCATAAAGTGTGCTCAGATCTGACAGTGAGTTTTACTGTTGGGATTACCAGCCTTGTCTGTGTTTGCTTGCTCATTTTATGAGTAAATGTAAGATTTACTGTCTCCCAGAGGAATGCTGTGAAATTTAATTCATTATGATAATATTTTCCAAAATCTTGTGACAAAAATTTAGAGTATTTTTCTGAATGTTACTGATAGAAATAAAAACATTTACAGTGTCAAGTACATCCTCCTGCTTTGCAGTTGGGGTTGTAGTGCAGTTTGCTTTGCACCTGAGTATTGGATAATGTTTTAACAGTGTTACAATCTGTAAGTTAAAGGGGTTTGATTATGCACATATTTGTTGACAATTATTTATATAGCTCATTATATAGCTACTTCTGATCAAATATATGAGCATGACAACATACATTGGCAATGTAAGTAGAGAGAGAAGGGTTTTTTTGAGCATTTCAACTATTTTAAAAACTTATGATGATGCTCATGTTATACCTGGTGGGTTTTTAAACCATGAGAGCCCACTTATCAAAATAGATTGTTTGATTTTTGTTATTATTCAGGTTTTATAAATCCTGTGAAATAAGATGCAATATTCTAAGTGATTGTGGGCCACTGAAAATTTATTCCATTGACTGCAGTTAATTTTATTAGTTTTATTACTTTTTGTGTGTGCATTATTGGGTTTTATTTGCTCCTGACAACGATTTACTGAATATTTGTTGTACTTTTGGTGGAGAAATGTGAAGATTTCTCCATTTTTTCAGACCTAGTGAATACTTTCAAAGCTGCTGGGCAAGGAAAAAGGCTAAGAAGCAACAGAATTAAAGTCCTGGTTTGTCCTCAGTTCCTGATTTGCTTCAGCAATAACATCAACATCAACTTCTTTTTCTTTCAAAGTGTTTCTGAGGCCTCTGGCTTTTTCCCAGTTTGTAGGAAATGGTGCAAATACAGAGACTGAGCACCAGAGTGTTTGTGGGATTAACAGCTGGAGCCTTGCTGTTAGAAAAGACACTTGCCTTTTATTTGATCCTTTCAAGAAACTGAGATGTCTCTATTGACAGAAAACAGTATTTTATGTCCATTTATCTTGAATGTCTCAGATGGGCCATCACACCCCTTCAGACTGACCCTGATTGTAAAGCACTGCACTTGTGTTCTTGGTGGAGGCTTTCATTTTACTCTTCAACTTAAGACTGATTAAGAGTATTTGAAGGGGAGAAGACATTTCCAGGTCCAACACTGATACCATCTCTAATGCTAATTTTGGGTGGCGTTGTGGCTCACGGTGTCATCCCAAATATTAACAGAGATGGTGTATGGTTCTTTTCAGTTTGACTCTACAGTGCTTCTGTACAGTACAATGTGTTGTTTCAAACAGAAATTCAGTTGCTGAAAACATGTGACTTCTTCAGGTGGGATGTGGATTTTGTGCATGTGTGGATATGTGTAACCCAGTTTATTGTTGATTGTTAAATTCAGGCCATGGCAGGAACTTAGTTCTTAGAATTGTGAAATAGAAACATCTTATTACCAGCAAGCCACTAGTAATTTCTTTAAAGATGAGGTATAGAAAAAGAATAGTTTTAAAATAGAAAAAGCCTTTTTTTTAATTAATTTCACGGTTTTCTTTCATTCTTTTAACAGACATGCAGTGGTTGTGGAATCAAGATGCTTCTAGAGATTTACTGCTTGCAGTTCATCCACCTAACTATATTGTACTGTGGAATGCAGACACAGGCACCAAACTTTGGAAGAAAAGTTATGCTGAAAATATCCTGTCTTTTTCATTTGACCCCTTTGATCCATCACACTTAGCTTGTAAGTTTATATGTAACAACAGTGTGACCTGGATATGTGTCACCAGGAAAAAGGTTGAACTGGAATGTCAATATTGAGATTGAAACTAATGGATTGGAGAGAATAATGTCATAGATGAAAGGCTCAAAAGAGATCTTAAAGCAAAGACAGAGAATCTTTGGTCAATGTGGAATCTTCTGAAATAAACTGCCATTGTGTGAAGGGAGGGGAAAAACAGGCATGAGTGGAGAACTTTGAGATCTGAACAGAAATGTTGGAGACTTTACAAAAGGAAGTGTAAAGTGTAGCTGAAGGAAGACAGTTACAGAGAGCCCTGTGAAATGTAAAAAGTAGAAAAGGATGGCTGCTGAGGGAGAATCCAGAGAGATAAATACACCAAGAATAAATGTTATTTTCAACAGAAAGGGATTTTTTTAAGGTGTGAGCATCAGTTTCAGCAGCAATTCAGATGTCAAGGGGGATGTAGTGCAGATTTATTCACCTTAGCAGAAAGAAAGTGAGAGAAATAAGTCACCACTTTATTCTTGAATTTAGCTCCATCATTCCTGATCTGTAATGAGACAGCACAGTTTGAGGCTTTGTAGTTTTGGGGTTTTTTTGTCTGACATTCCACTCAACCTTCTATAAGCACCTTAACTGTACAGCTGAGCCAAAACTTTATGCTGCAACATAAATAATGGTGTGAGTTCTCAATTCTTTGAGCCATGTTCTGCATGAGAACAAAAAGTTGTAGTATAGCCAATGTGCACAACCCTGTCTTCTGTTTGCATTGTGAAGCTTAAAGAAAAACAGTTGATGAGAAGTATTACTGACAGAAACTCAGTTATTCTACTATTTTTTAGTATAAACTTAATTTTGAAAGTTGAGTTTTGTGGATATTAATTGATTGTAATGTGCCATCTTCTGGTTTTTCAGTAGAAGGTGCTGGTTGTCTAGAGTTATGAGTTTTGTACCTGATAAAATATTATTAAAATAATTAGCATTTCTTCTTACTAAGATGCCATTAAACTGGAATGCTACAATCAAATTGCAGGTTGAATATTGTTTTTTTTTTCTCTTGGTACAGTGCTCACCAGTGAAGGAATAGTGTTCATCTCTGACTTCTCTCCTTCCAAAGCTCCTGCCAGCTCAGGGAAGAAGGTTTACATCTCTAGTCCCCATTCCAGTCCTTCCCACAACAAACTGGCTGCTGCTACAGGGGCCAAAAAGGCCCTTGATAAAGTAAAAATCTTGATCAGTAATGAAAAACCAAGGTAGGTTGCAAATATTTGTTCTCAGGTAATGTTTTGTATACCTATATATTTTATTTATACAATTAGGTTAAGGCCTGTAAGGTCATTAATTAAAAAAGAAAATTCACTAGGAAAGGGAGATAGGTGGATATCCCATATGAGGACAGTATTTAGGAATATAATTGACAGTCATTCATCCAGTTCTGCTCATAAAAACAGCCCTAGCATTCCAACATGTTTTATATAAGTCAATGGCATAATTTTCTCCTTTTCCTAACAGATTATTATGCAGGTGTAAATTCAGAAACATCTTTCCTAGCATAAAAAGGATGAAAATGGGCTACCAGAATCCATTTCGATTGGGAATTGAGGAGTGATATAGTAAGAGAATAAAAATTATGCAAGTACTGGTATCTAAGAAGAGTTGTCATTCTAATGAAGTACATGATACTGCAGTAGGAGGCATTTTTTAAATTAATGGTGCATAAAGAAGGCTCTAATCTATGCATTGCATACCTATTTGTGTATTTCCCACCCTTCTAAAACTTAAGTTGTTGCATTCTGAGAATTTTTTTTGTTAGAAATTCTCTAGGCCACTTTCTTCTATGATATAAATTTTTTTTCCTTTTGTATTTTCTTTTCGAGTAGTAAAAGTATTTTTCAAACCTATAGCAAATGTGAGAACACACTAATCAACTGTTATCAGTTAGAAATTTATATTCTGTTTTAATAGTTTTTAAATTCCAATCTGAGGAGAAGGCTTAACACCTGTGATTTTTATATGAAGATAATGGGTGTAATCTTTTAAGTTTGTGTTCTCTAATGCCTGATATGTGCTGCATCAAACAGAACACTTAATTTCCAAATACTGAGGNNCATGTGCAAGAATTACACTTGTTCCATTTGAATGAAATGCTATTTTAAAAATTACTCTATAATCTTATTTAGAAAAAAGTCAACAGAGTGTACTTTTGGAAGTCAGTGATGCTCTGCACTGCTGGAACAATTAGATGGAAACCTGCAGTTTTGATCAAAATAGGGATTACTTTAAAAAATGCAGCTGCAGGAAAATTTAGATAAAAATTTAATTTGAATATCAACTGTGTCTTGAAAAAAACCTGATGAAAGTTTATATCTGACATTTTACAGTGCTGAATCTGTAACACTCAACGACTGTCTTCAGTTGTCATATTTGCCTTCCAAAAGAAACTACATGCTCTTATTTTATCCCAGAGCAATTTTGAT
>WEIV01011467.1:0-20299 GCA_013390005.1 Calyptomena viridis | reverse complement strand
ACATGAGGAAGAATTTCTTTGCTATGCAGGTAGAGTCTCCCTCACTGGACATGTTCAAGAGCTGTCTGGATATAATCCTGAGGTCTCTTCCAACCTTACCCATTTGGTGGTTTCCTGTCACTCTTCATCTTCCATTATTTGTTAGGGGACAGTTTATTGTGTTCAACTTAGCACAATATGATTGCATTTTTTTATATAATTTATTGCACTGCATTAATGTAATTTTTATAAAATGTAATTTTTATCAAGGTTCTCAGATAGTAAGAAACCCCAGAAACGTCGATGATTATGATACTTAGAAAACACAATGGAGCAAACCCTACTTCAATAACGGTGGGAATATGCTGACTCCACAAAAGGTTCATGCATCAGCCAAGTTTATTACAAAAGCCGTATCTACATAGTAACTACATGCGGCTCGTCTCAAGCACACAGTTAGATTCTACATCCTGAATACCTAAAGTAAGCTAAACTATTACATCCAAGCTTCCTATATCTAGCCTACCAACCCTATAACAGACAGTGTGTCCATGCCCCTAGACAACATGTCTATCTGAATAGACAGTATGTCTGTGTGACAAGATGTCTGTCTCTGTCTGTCTACACAAGCAAGCAGCCATATAACACACTATAATGTTTACATTAGTCACCCAATGACCTGAAGGTCAGCTCTCTTGTCCAACCACAGACGTCAGGCTGTGTCCTGCCAACACAGCCTGCCATAGACTCACTGCCAACCATCCCCTAATCCCAAGGTGCCCTGCTCCTTGTTCACCACACTTCAACACTAACATTCATTCATAACACCATCTTTTTGATTATTCCGCAAAATTTAACGTCAAAAATCCCCTGCATTTTTGATGGTTTTGATGTCATGGTGCTTCAAACTGGCTTATCAATATCCAGATTAAACAGTTACCCAAACTGATCCATACTTGTATAAATCAGATGCTTAAAACTGTGATAAGATGAATAGGGATCCACTAAAAAAGTACATAATGTCCCCAAAAAGGCAGAGTATTGCTTAAATTCTTATTCCTCTTCAGTATTCGAATCCTGTATGCTTTGTGAAAAGATTGAACCAGCATCTCCCAAAGACACACACTAAAATTCGAGTCATGCTTTTAAATTCTCATACGCAGAGACTGAAACATCTTCTAGATACTACAGAAATCTTCTGAAGCTAAAATACTGAGTAGAAACAGGAAGGTCTAAAGAAGGTGCTATATTTTTAGAAGCTATACATTGAGATATTCTCAGAGCATTTTTATCAGATCAGACTGAGTTAATAGAACACAGGAAGAAAAATGTCTTTTTTATGACTTCTGATGATCCTCAGGGAAAATTAGATTCTAAACACGAGGAGGGGAATTTTAGGGTCCTAAGAAACTTCTGTGTTAGAAGTCAGGACCATTGCAGTCTTTAGGTATTTCTGAAGTCAGCTGACACATATGAATCAATTCTCCTGTAACTGAAGTAAGAAGGCTTCAATAACCTCCTCTAGATTGAACAGAATGTAGTAAACATCAAGCGAAAGTTTGCCTTTGTTGCCTCAGTCTCTGATTCTTACCCATAACCTTTCAACCTGCTTGCAGCTATTCTTTAGACACAGCTCTTCAAAATCTATCCATTTCTTGATGTAGAGGGCAACCTCTCCACCCCTCCTTCATAACCTGTCCCTTCTGAACAGCTTGTTGCCATTGATAGTCACACTCCAGCCACGGAGTTCATCACACCAAGTTTCAGTAATGACAACTAGGTCACAGCTTTATGGCAGTACAGTGGATTCCAGTTCCTCCTGATTGTTGTCCGTGCTGCTTGCATTTGTGCAGAGGCACTTCAGCTGGACTGGCAGCCACACCACCTCTATTCTTAGAGGAATACCTCTTAATTCCTCAGGAGACTCCATATCATCTGTGTAAGATTTCAAGTGTGCTTCAGTTACCCAGCAAGTTTCAGAACAACAGGCTGAGGGGCCTTGATCATGCCTTGCCACAGGTGAGTCTGATGTTATTTCACTCCCATCAAGTCTATTTTAATGCTCTGCCAATAAGCCTCACTAGCTAGTGAACAAAGACCCTCTTTCCCCTTTTGAGATGTCAAAAGGATCAGTGCTGTGTAGATCATTCCCTTATCAAAAAATCTAGAATTCTGGCTGTGATACCAGACATAGAGACGTATATTAATAGACTGTGTCTGTTTATTTCTTCCAATATTGCTGCCCACAACTGGAAGGATAGAGGAAAAAATAACTGTGCACCATATTCCCTTACCCAAGGACCTATCCCAAGGCCCTGAATTCTCTTTAGATTGCCATTAAACTGTGCATTGCAACTTCATTGCCATACACACAGAAGAGCAATTATGGGTAATAATCTGAGGGCCATATCAAGCTAAAAGTTTCCCAGTGATGTTCTTAACCCAGGCCCTGGGGACATAGCAGACCTCCTCAGGAGGGATTAATCTACAACTGTAACCCATATTTTATTCCTTGTGAATGTTGTCATGAAATGTGGGGTAGGCCTTTCTGACCTTGACAACAAAGGCCATCATCCACATCATCAACTCACTGACCTTCCGCATCCAGATCCTCATACAAACTGTACAGAGGTACCTGGGAAGGCAAGGAAAAGAGGAAGGCAAGAAAGGGGTTCATCTGCTGCCCTGAGTGTTGGCTTGACTCCATTGACTCCTTCCCTTTAAGTTACTGGCTTCTGCCTGGTGGGAGGAAGACACAGGATCCCCTTGAATTGCATTTTTTTCTTGTGGATGTTACTGTTTGTGTCTCAGGAATGGCACAGCATGGTTCCAGCATACTATCAGGTCAGATTGTGATACTGGCAGAAAAATGGGTTACTCAGATTTCCGTCATAAGTGAGTTTTTAGGTGCATTACTGAGGCAACTACTGTTCATCTTCTGTGAAGAGGAAAATTATGAATCTGATAAAGCCATAAGTAACCACAATGTAAACCCAGAATTTCAGAGGAAATAGTCACACCTTCTAAAGATTGTAGAAAACTTTATTTATTTTCAATTCCAAATTTTAGAAGTTAATTAGAAAAAATATTTGCCATTTCATATTCCACAGTATAATTAAAGCAAGTGAAATGTATTAAAATGTGTCTTCAGAAGTACATACAGTATCCTCCACATCAGAAGACCCAACCTTGGAAATTCTTCACATAAGTAATGTGATAACCTTCTTTGATTAGGTCAGTTGGTTAGAACATGTTGCTAATAACGTCAAGGTCGTGATTTTGATCCTGATACAGGCCATTCACTTAAGAGTTGAACTTGATGATTGTTGTGAGTCCCTTCCAACTCAGAATATTCTGTGATTCTGTGAATTGATAGATTGAAATTTAAGGGTTTAAGGATAAAAGTCTGGAAGAAGAAAAATGAAGTCTGAAAAAATTGTTTTCTTTCTTGAATAGGAAAGGTATATCTATTACTCCTTAAAGTAAAAGTTGGAACAGATGTTATGCTTTTTCAGATAACAATAATGTTCTCAGGAGATGGTTGTTTGCTGGGAAAATCTGAGAGTCCTTGTACAGTTATTGTATTAAAGGACTTATGTAACAACACAAGGATAGCTGCAAGAAATACTGTTACAGCTATTGAAATAGCTGGATTTTAGTGTGGGATGAACTTTTAGAACTTTAGAAAAAATTATTTTCCATAAGCTTCAAATCTGTTACAAAACAGTACAATCTGCCACTTCAGCCACGATTAAGTATTGTTCCTTCTTGAAGAGATAGTAATAAAATCAGCAGGGAATTTGAGAAGAGTTAAACACACTTTTGATTGTAGTTACAGTGCTGAAGTTTATTTTGTATGATTTTGCTGTCTAGACCTTTTCTGTCATGTCTAAATGTAATTCAAATTATCAATTTTGAAACCAAGATTATGTTTACCATTGAAGTTATTATGTACATAGAATCCCATAGAAAAATTACTGGTTTCCACTGAATGTAGGTTTAGTTAAAATCGTAAAATATTTAGAACTATTGTCCCAGGAGCAGCAAAATATTTTTACTCTGTTAAATGATGTTCAGGGAGATCAGGACCTGGGCACTAGGCTTATTATGACTGCTGTAAAGTGGTGGTTTTTTTGCTTCCAAACTGCTAGTTTCTTCTCAGCTTTAGATAGCAGAAAAAGAAGTGCCCTGCCAACATTGTAGAGAAACACTCACAGAACTCCTTCTTTAAATGAGAGCACATTCTCTCATTCTCTCTTCTAAACAGGATTGTCTGGTTTAAAAAAACCCAACAAAACAAACCTTCACACTGCGGCTGATATTAATGACAATTCAAAAATGTGTACGAATTAACTTATGCCCTTATTCTTAGTTAACTAGTTTTTTGATTATTCATCGAGCTTTTTCAGCATTTCTGGTCAGCAGCAACTGACATTTTGAAAGAAAGAAATTGCATCAAGTTTTATTGATATTACTAAATATCCAGATAGAAATTTACCTACATTATGCTTTCTGACACAAATGCCACTTTTTGTTTCTGTTATTTCTTCCTTTTCTTATGCCTCTGGAGTGTATGCTAAAAACTATAGAATATGTTGGAAAGCAGTTGAGTAGTAAATATAATATTGTCCTGGCTCCAGCCAGGACAGGGTTAATTTTTGCAGTAGCCAGGAGGGAGCATGGAGGCTATTCTATACCACCTCACATCTTTGCTGGGGACAGGAAGATGGAGACTCTTCTGGGGGAAGGAGCCCCTTCCAGGCTGGCATAGTGTGATGGAGAGAGATGTCGGGTATTGTCTATTGTCTGGGATTTTCCAGATGAATTCTTGAACTCATTCTTATACCTCTGTCATTAGTATTGTTGTTGTAAATCTTTGTTTTCTTATCTCATTGCTGTTTCCAGTAAATTATTCTAATCTCAACCCATGGTCTTTATCTTTTGTGCATCCAATACTCCTTTCCATCCCGTCACAAGGAAACGAGGAGGGGGAGGAGAGTGGCACATCATTTGGACAGTCTCAGTGGGAACACTAAACTGGGGTAGTACCATTCCTAAACCATGACAAATATGAAAAGAAATTATGTGGTAGCCATAATGTATAAGGTACATATGACACATATTTTTCAGCACCAGCATAAATTAAGACATTCTTGAATGTTATTGCTTGTATAATTTTTCAGTTACGTAATAAATATGGAAATTTATTTTTCTGTGTCAGATCTGCTCTATATAGTGCTGTGAATGCTCAGTGATATTGCTCCTACTTTATTGCAATAATCTCTGAGGTTTGTCACCTGAATAATGAAGAAAATATGGAAATCATAGGGACCAAAAAATACTCAGTAATTACCTACAATTAGTGAAACAAATTGTAAACACTACAGCTAATCCTTCCTTCCTTCCTTCCTTCCTTCCTTCCTTCCTTGCTTTTTCTAGTGTTGATCTTTCATCAAAGAAAAGGATGAAATCCTATTGAATGCTAATAAAAACAGATAAAAGCAAATGTCAAAGCTTTTTTATATAGTTCAACTAAAAGCAAGTATTTTCTGGTGTAATGAAAACAATAGTAATTTATCTTGTTTGCTGATTCAGTTTAGATTCACTCTATTACAACAGCAATGTCCTTTTGTTGCATTTGCTGGTAATTTATCACCAGTAAGTTATAGCATAATTAATCAAAGTAAGTGCAATACTGTAATACTGTTATTCTGTCATGTTATTTTCATTCACTGTGACTTTTTGAAGTGATATATGTCAGACATAATCAGTAAGTGAAGAGAATTATCCACATGATAGCAGCATTTATACCTCCAAATTAGACTGTCAAATACCTTTTGGGTGTTGTATAGCTGTCTGTACAAAGGTAATGAAAAGGTAATGATAGCATTGAGGGCTATCAGATGAGAAAATTTCCTGCATTGAATTCTCAGAGAGAGTTTGCTTAAACCTCTGAACTAGTCTTCTCTATCCTAGCTACTGCCCTGAATGATTAAGGTCAAATTTCCACTATTCTCTTCAGTTCATCACAACAAACGTAATTCCATTTTCACAATGTATATCACTCAGAGTAAATAACTTCATTCATGTTTGGAAGTATTTTGTAGAAATAGCTTATGTTATAGATCCTTTGAATGCCAGCAACAATAAGTAAGCAAGCAAAAAACCCATGCAAATCAACCAATCAGCAAACCTGTATATTAGATCTTATGTCTAGCAAGACAGGATGTCCATTAAAGGACAAGGAATTATGGGCTAGAATTTCAAAATGCTAACAGCTGAAATAAATATGGATGCACATAAGTAGCATAGAGCAGTATAGCTATTCACATCAGTTTCACATCAGGTGCCTTTTGAAGTGCAGTAGATTTTGTAGGAAGTACCTTTCACAGACTTGGGCCCTTCCACTACAGAATGATTTTGGAGATAGGCAGGCACAGTAATTCCTGAAGTCCTGCCTTGCTGCCTCAAAGTCATGGACAGCACCTCTAAGAAAAGTTTCTCAGCATAGTAACGGGTAGAGGGCTTTTGGGTGAGAAACAACAGACATGTTAGATCTGAGTGTCGTGGCAGAGATTCTGTCTAATTTGTGGTCTTTGGTTGTTTAGTAAATAAATGTTTACTCAACTTCATATTCCAGTTCCTGTTTGACTTTTTATTCTCACTCCTGTCACACCCCTTGCCAGCTATTTGCCAAATCCTTTCTAGTCAATTCACAGCAGTTTGTGTTTGAGAATAAAACTTGAGAACTAACCCAACCTGCTCATTCAATATCCATTTACTTTAGGAAAATACATTACTATGACTTTGTAATGGCTCTCATCTGTACCAGAACAAGAAATCAAGTAAATCTGCAGGGATCGAACATACAGTTATTCATTGGCCAATCTGTGTTTACAACAGCCACTTACCTTTCTTAAAACTCTATTGTCTTTTTGATTGGTTTTGATCATAGATAACCTACAACAAAACATTGCTTAAAATTCTTTCCTGAGATTATGAGAAAGAAACTATACTTTAGTTCCAATTGTATTTGTGAGAATTACACATACTCATTAGCATCTACATATCAAACACTCTTAAGGGTCAACTGCTCTTTGAAACAAAACATTGAGCTACATTGCCTAGACGATGTCTTGTAGCTGTGTACTATTGATTTCTTCACAATTGCGTATTTAAGGAAGAAAAAGGAAAATTAAGGAGAAAATAAGGAATGAAGTGGTGAGAGGATGAACTTTCAATATATAACAAAAGATTGGTTCTTTACAAACATTTATTATCTACCATATTAATTTGGTGATTCTCTGACTTATTCTAATGGACTAAATTCCATGATTATTGACATTTTATATTAATTAATTGGACTTAATAGGTAAAACATGAAGACTGAATTTTGTTGAATAACTGCAAGTGCTATTTCCATCTGTGTAACAAGGCTATGCCTAAATGAGATGTGAGAAAATTAGAATTTCCTTTCATAACTGCAAGGAAAAATCTGGCTTGCAAATTGGAATGTTTACCTATGTCACCTTCCTGTATGAAGCATATAGACCATATATATATCTCTGATCACAATCAAATTTTGCTAATGGAGAGATTCATGATTGTTTGGGAATAGCTTCAGAACCCTCAAAATTCAGTCTAACATGAACTGCTAGTTTTACAACTGAGTAGACAGAAACATGACTTACAAAAATGGAAACGCTTTGTAATATGGTGTTGTAATCATGGCACAAAGAAGTAGTAGGGAGCCCAGGGCAGAAGGATATATTATGATTTATTATGCCTAAGCTGAAGAGAAGCAGCCTAGGTGGTCTGAGCAGATCTGCCTAAAAACCATGCAATAAAACATAGGGAAGTGCAACAACCTCTCTAAATGTCATAGTATGAATGATGCCCTAATTTCTCTGCTGGATTAGTTGCTATAGTCATCACAGGGAAGTTCTGCTACAACCACCAACCCTAGCTTACTTTGAGAAGTGTCCGATTTTTATCTTTTTATCCCATTCACACATTTTTCTCTCACACAATGATTACTTAGACTTTCAGGGTAAAGTGAATTTTATCCTGTAAGAAATAATGTGTTTTACTGATGAAAAGATTCCATTCTGTTCATAGTTGATTCATCTCTCCTTTTGTCTCTCTATTGTGTGCGTATATATTTAAATTACTCTTTAATTGATGTAGTTCTGGTGTCTTTGATTGAAAAAATTCCCAAAATTTTATGAAAGAAAACAACCTGACAACCTGTGGATGTAAAAGGAGGCTCAGGCTGTGCATTTTAAAGCAATATATTTTCATAAATGAAGAAACTATTAGCCTCTTTGTGAAATTTAACAATGTATATCTGATCTATAGGATGAATTTGCAGTATGAAATACTTCCCTAGCACTTGCAGTTTCTGAACTATCCAGACAATTTACTAGTATGTCAAATATATTTTAAATATGGCCTTATCTGAAACTGTTATCTTCTGGCTTCTGCACTCCTTATCAAAATAATTTTGTACTTTAAAGACATATTTTTATTGCATGTGACCTTAACAGTAATTCCAAGGAGAAGGTGCACCACAATAATAGTAACAAAACAGCAATTTATTATAGATGTTAATATTAAGGAAAAGTAGATTGAAAATTAAGGATACTTCATGGTATTTGTGAAAGCTGTTGATTATGACCAACTTAATAGTGGAATAAGGTTAATTTTATACCTATCACATTCCATATCCAATATCCCATTACCAGTTGCTCCCTTTTCACAGTGCAAATTTATAAGCTGTAACATTATGATGAGTTCTGGAAGTATAAATTCAAGAAATATCTTTTTAGCACATTATATGGAGTATCTAATTCTTAAAGTATGTGAAAAATGCTTCCTTTTTACTACTGCATAATCCATTATTGCCAAGGGATCATTCTGAGACACTAGTATCAATATATGGCTAAGACATTTCCTGGTATGTGTAAGAGCATCTTTCCTCACAGAATGAAATTCTCTCCAGAGCAATACCACACAAAAGGTAAATCTGTGCTTTCTTTAAATTACTGTTACATTTTCTTTAACCATATTTCAAACAAAACAAGACAAAAATACCATAAAAACTCAAACTTGCACAAAGACCTGTAATTACTACTGTGTTGACAAATTTCACTATAAATGCCATACATCACAGGAATCTGAAAGACTGAGGTGATGGCATTGAGAATACAAGTACAAGGTACATGGGTGATACAAAACATGAGATTTTCAAAACACTTAGGAGGACAGAATAATCTCCATAAATCAGAGAAACAGTCTGAAATAAAGACTATGAAAACGCAATAAAGACAAATTAAATGGTTCCACTTTGCTCGCTAACATTGCATACACAAATATAAAATAAGAACTATTTGTATATAAGGAATATTTCACCAGCATTCAAATGGAAAGATTTTTTTTAAACAATGACAAATTGTAGAAAGTAAAAATAGAATTCTGGGATACTTTAAATACCATCATCATGTAACATACAGAGATTTATCATTAAGTTGTTGTTACTACCGTGTGATACTATGATAACAGTGGGGATAGGGTGTTTAGTTTTGACCAGCACACTACAGGAAGCATAAAGACATACTAGACAGAAGACAAAGCACAATAAGAGGAATGATTAAAATTTTGCAAAAGGGACCTGGGCATAAGAATTGTACAAACAAGTTTTTCTTAGTATGGAAAAAAGAAGACTGAAAAGGAGAATTCTCAATACATCTATCATGGAGATAAAGGAACACCAGGACAATATTACACAACTAAGTGCAATTTATGCATATGCTACAACTCATTATAGAACATTGTTTTTTGTTAATGGTTTCCTATAATTCTTTGTTTGTAGCTATGGATTTTTGTAATGATTACTTTACATTATGTCTGCACATAAACACATAGCATTTATTTCCTCTTTTAGCACACATTTAATGTCCCTAATAAAAGCCAATAAAATTCAAACAAAAAATTCCATACCTATTACCAAGGATCTAATTACTGTAACATTTTGTCAGTTGCTCATTCATGCACACTTTGTTAATCTATCCATTTATCATGTTGATAACATCTAGGATAGAAGGCTGAAAATCTAAAACCCAAAAAAGACCCTAAGGATATTATCAGATATTTTACAAATAAATCTTTTTAATGCTATGTTAGAGATGCAAGTTCACAAAAAACCAAACAAACCAAAACAAAACCTAACATAAAATTTCTCAGTACTATTTGAATTGATTTTCAAATGTAAAAAAATCAAACTGCTTGGATCACTTAAGATATGTCATTTTTAGAGAATGCTGTTTAGTGCATCTCATGATCTGTTTCAACTACGTCATCATTCGTTCTCAATGATTCACTCTTTTACTAGTTATATCTGAAACAATCCCTCCCTTTTATTAACTTTAAAATGTTCCAGAAAGATGTTACAATTGTTTCTCCTGAATAATTGAAACATTTATCCAGTTTTTTCAGCTAAGGCATGTAATATTTATCTGTTTTGTTTTTTTTTTTCTCAAAATTCGATAACTTCAGGATTGTATGGAAAACAAAAACTGGGACAAATTTTAGAGAATATTTAACTTCTCTTTACCACACAATCACAAAATAGTCAGAGTTGGATGGGACCTTTGGAGATCACGTAGTCCAACTCCACTGCTAAAGCATGTACACCTAGAGCCAGTTGTACGAGGTCATGGCCAAAGTAAAGAAGCGTTTCATCATATTCAGATGGAACTTCCTGTGTTTCAGTTTGTGCCTATTTTCTTTTGTCTTGTCACTGGACACGACTGAAAAGAGCCTGGTCACCTGCCTTTAACTTATCCTTAAGATATTTGTATGTATTGATAAGATGCCCTCTCAGTTGTCTCTTTCTTCTCCAGTCTAAGCAGGCCAAGGTCTCTCAGCATTTCCTCCTAAGAGAGGTGTTCCGGTTCTCTAATTATTTCATACTCCTCTGGACCCTTTCCAGTAATTCCTTGTTTTTCTTGAACTGGAGAACCCAAAACTGGACATGGTATTCCAGATGCTGCCTCATCAGGGCAGAGTACATAGGGAGGATAATCTTTCTCTACCTGATGGACACACCCCAATGCACTCCAAGATACCATTGGCCTTCTTGGCCACAGGGAAACACTGACAGCTCGTGGTTAAATTATTGCCACCAGGGCCCCCAGGTACTTCCCTACAGAGCTGCTTTCCAGCAGACTAACACCTATTATCACAACCATTTCCCCTTTAATGAAAACATGTCTCCAGTCATTATTTTTTCCACCATTCACCAGTTACCTTACTTATTGTGGTTTTGACCATCAAGTAAAATTTCTCATTTAAATGAAGAAATATAAGGGCTAAAACATGAGAAGAGAAAAAAATTACTTTTTCTCATAGATGCCTTTTTTCAGTTACAAGATATGCATGTAATTACTGTCACCTGCCATGTAATTGCATCAGGCAGGCATAGTCCCCAGTCTATTTGAGGCTGAGTTTCAAACAAGCTCTGTCAGAGGAAGCTCTTTCCTCTCTTCCACAGGTAGGAATCAGAAGTTACAGAAGCAGATGCTACTGCTTGCTTTGTTTTTTGATTAGGAGAAAAAGACTGCCTTCATGAACAGTTAGAGAAGATCAAAAGAACAAATGAAAATTTTGTAAAATTTAAAATAAAGTCAGAAAAAATTTCTCAAGATTAAAAATTGAATATTGGAAGTTTGTATCATGATTATCAGTTCTTGTTTCTTGTAATATAAAAAACCTATTTGGAGACTTTTTATATCTAAGATGAAGAAGCTTTTCAGGTCATAAAATGATTTATAGACTCTGGGTAATAACCTGTATATCACTTGCATTATATAATGCTCCAGATCAAGCTACTGTCTATAGAAAAGAAATTACAGCTAATCTGTGCAGCTCTCCCTAAAGCTCAGCAATGACCTGGCAATCTTCTGCCCATGGAGTGTGACTGTAGCCACAGCAGTGGTGCTTGGCTCTATTGGAGCAACAGCCTAGTCTATGCTGAGCCATGGTCCCTGATCCAGGCCCAGGCTGAGATCCCAGCGTGGCCTGGATCCATCCATGTTCCCACAACTTTGCCTGGCCATCTTGGGTTATGCCTGATCCTGGCTTCCCCAACTAGATCTGATCCTGACCTTCACCTGCAGGCCAACATACCAGCCCAGTCTCCACCAATCCCAATCCACACCCCCATACTCATCCCCATTCTCATCCCCATCCCCTGGGAAGCACCTGCTTCTCAGGGCTGGGGATGTCCCTGGGTGTGCCTCTGCCTGCCCTGCTTCCTGGCTGGAGCAGTAGCCGGAATGGTGAGACCCTGCCTTACCACACCCAGGGAGACCCTGATGCCTTCAGCTCCCTACCCCAAGAAGCTGCTGGCCTCTGCTGCACAGTGAGGTGTGGAGAAGATATCAATTGACATAGTTCTCATGAGATTAATAGATTCAGAGTGTGGAACAACTGACAAACAGCAATAAGAGCAAAATTAAATTAATCTGTCTCTATTCTGGTGTGTTAGATGTGAAATGCAGTTGCCACACTGAACCTGTTTCTCAGATATTTAAGTTTGAGATCTGTACTTGGATGCATTTTTTTTCTCTCTTCAAGGACTTCGATGACATTACATGGCATCAGACTTCTCCTTTACCCTAACATTTCTTTATTTTCTCCCTCTCAGTCTGTATGAATTTGAACCTGAGGAAATGGTTTGGCTAAGAAATCTCTGGTAACAGAAAACACATATCAATTGCCTCCTTCTAGATGTTTTTGGGGATTATGAGAAGTGGTGATACAAGAAGCTGTTAAAAAGCTATGATCTAAGGTGAAGGAACTCCAGTAGGATGCAATTGGTGGCATGGATTTTAAGAAATTACTTGATTTTTATATAAATGAAGGTCCCTGGAAATCAGTTCAAAATATTACCATCTTGTACAAAGCAGCCTGTTAAATCCATCAAGCAGTTTGGGAAGAAAATTTTTGAAGATTTCAACTCAAGTGTAGCCAGTGTCCTAGACAGTCCTGCCTGAAGGTTCAGGTTTTAATCTTTAAATTCCCTAACCCTACTAGCAAGTAAGGTAGCTCATTAGATTGTCCAATAGATACATACATGTACATATATATATGTGTGTGTATATGTACATGTACGTGTGTTTGTGTATCGAGGAATATATGTATTTTATAACATGCATTTTTGGTAAAAACATATGTATACCTACTGTATAAATATATATAATATGTAACCCATATTTTATGGTAAATTATATAAATCCAGTAAAAATTTAAAATATGGATGACAATTCATGTTTGATTTGGATCAGAATATAATACCTTTGGCTGAAGTAACAAAGAAGAAATGTACTCAAGGATATGACTGCAAGTAATTTTTGGGGTCAGGGTCTCAAAAACATATTTATTTGTTTATTTTAATATGCCTTCATAGTCATCATCTCCTTTTTCTATGCTTGGTAGAAGACAATAACTATGCATTCTGCCATGTCTCTCTGTTGTGCTGCTATGTTAAGCATATCTATGTCATGCTTTTATTTGAAATGCAAAGAATGTAAAGTTCTTCAGGTACAAGCCTGTAAGATATATTTTAGAGAAATAGACACATCTTAGGAAATTCCAAAAAAGACGGGACTGCTGCTTTTAAAATTTAAAGTTGCAGAAAATATAAACAATATTACACAGAAGAACACACACAACCCTCTTATAGGTAACAGCCTCACTGGATAGACAGTGACAATGTATCTGGTACCTTTACATTCTGTAGGCAATCCTGTACTGTTTTTTTTTTAATTCTTTTTCCAAATTCACATGAAATTTATATTTCTGCATGCCTGAACATAAAATAAACAAATAAATAATGCAGAGTCAAATTATAGTTGCTCACATAGAAGTAATTTTGATGGTTTGAAGTCCCTTTAAATCTCCAATTTGACAGAAATAAATGAAATAAAATTCTTCTGATAGTTGGTTTAGATATTTCTAATTAAATGAATTTAATTTAATTTTCAAGGACTTTTAACTTTTGTCCCCAATAACAATTTTAAAAACAGCTGCTAGAGTGCAATAGCCTGGAAAGAGATAAGAGATATTTCAGTTTACCAGGACAGCAGAACAAGTGGGGTATTTACATATATAGTCTTATAGTCTTATCTTATAGACTTGCTGGAACTAATTTGTTTTAATGTTTCTTAGTTGTACTTGAAATTTAACAAATTGGTAAATTAGAGCTGCAAAGAGCCTTACCCCAGAGATTTAAACTGCAACACATGAGCTCCCCATTCTTTATCCATTAATAATAGCTCACTTGCCTTACCAATTTCTGCTAGTTGTGTTTATCTGTTTGTTTCCTTGAGGAACTGGAGAGAAGAAATGTTCATATTTGCTATGTAGATCACACACTTTTCTGCATTCAAGCTGCAAAAGTCAGTAGAGTTGACAAAAGCAGCTGTTGCGCACACTGAAAGCTGGGCTTGTGAGAAGAAATAGGTTTAAAATATGTTCCAAGCTTAGAGATGCAGAATTATAAACTTTTTGCAGTTTCATTGCAATATTTTATGTTTTCATTTGGCATATATTTAAACAATATGTTTAAAGTGAATGATCTTACTTCCTTTGCTTTCTTTCAGGAGCATAACTTGTTGATAGTGAGACGTGTATTATCTAAAGAATTCCAGTCATTCTAGATATAGATTTTTAGGTCAAAAAAGTTCTCAAGAATAACATGATTAACTTCTAATAGGCAAGTGAATTGTTGCCCTTACTGAAAGATTCTGATTAAATTGTAAGACTTTAATGACTTTTACTGGTAATATTATAAGGTAGGGTTCTCCTTGAGTGTAAGTAATCTTACATGTTTGAAATCTCTGCCAAAGCATTTTATGTCTTAAACCTAAGTGGCACTGTTTTCTGTCAAAGCGACAACCATTATGTTTCCTGATTATGGCAAAATTGTTCTGAAAGCCTATTAAGGAACAGCCCTGTACTGATAGGGGTGAAAGTACATGTCCTAATTTTCACCCTTGGATAAATTATTTTATAATGCTTTTGTATATTAATGTTTCACCGTCAATATTTCATTTTACAGAATTCAGAGAATTTGACTGCAGGATTCTGAAAAACTGACTTTCCTTTAGTGACTGGATGTTGTTATATCCTATGTATACACAACATAAACCAGATGTTGCCCCTTGCTTGATCATCTACTAATGATGATAATATCTGATTTTTTTTTCTATAGGATGTCAGAATTACAACAAATAATCTTGGGGTTTAATCCCCTTTAGTCTCAGCTTTGATTTGTAGATTTTTTCTAGGCTCCCTATCTCCATACGGTTATGTGTCTTCTTCTGGTGAGGTTTAGAGGAACTCAGTTCCTCCTACTCTAGAAACTTGCTAAAGCTGATGCTACATTGTGGGAAAATAGAGAAAAAGCAAAATCGTGTTGTCAAAAACATTTAAAAGAGCTGTAAAAGTTGACTTGGTTTGTTCACAGTGAAGCTGGCAACTTAGGAAAAAAGAAATAAAGGTAAATCAATTTGCTTGACAGACATATCAAATAATACTGCAAGTTTTTTAATAAACATGGTAATTGGTCAATACCCAGCCATATCTTAAATCCTACTGATCAAAGACAATCTATCAAATGAAAGGGTGAGAGTTAACAGCACAAACCAGTATTCGGACCACTCATACAACTAATGATTAGCAGCTGAAACAGCAGCACAAACAAACGATCAATAGCTGTAAGTAATTCCCCAGTTGCACGGACTTACTGCAGAATACTACTCCACTGTTAGAAACCCACTAATGCTAGTGGAGTTATGCTAAGGATAGTGGAATCCTGAATGTACTATATTATCCTGTATTGATGGAGGAAAGATGAGAGTTGGAGTATCTGTACCAATATCCTTCTTTAGGTAAATGATTTCTCAGTGCTTTGCTGCATTACTGTTTCATCATTAACTAAAGTGGAAGGTGAATTTAACAACTAGTTTCACCGTTAATTTCTGGAGTCTTTTGAAGAAGGTCATAGGACTTTTTTTCAGGCTTTTTTTCATACAATATATTGTAAGCATGTCATACTTAAAACACAGGGTGGTATGATCTGGATCTTGCTTAAAAATATGCTAGTGTTCATGCAGATGAGTTTAATTCTAAAATTTCATACTTAAAATAGTAATTGAAATACTACTACATAAATTTTTTTTCCCTGCAAACTGACGTTGAGACTTATTTAAGTGAAAATCACACAATCTGAATTCATTGCATTTTAATACATCCATTGAAATCTTTAAAGAGGACTGCTGGCATAACTAATGCATCACACAAGTAACTAGAAGCAAACATTATCTTGTTACTGAGTTTGGATCAAAGATTTTGTCTTATGTGTTATGGCTTGATAATCATTTCAGCTTTGCAGGGAGAACAAGCAGCATCTTTACCTAGGAGCAAGGCTGTGACTACAATTCAAGAAACAAGGAATTGTAGTGCAAGGATGGAAAGTTAAACCAGTTCAAATCTGTGCCTCAATGTCATTATCTAAACCTGAAGAAATCACCAGCAAGAAGCTAAATCAATATCAAGCAAAGAATACATGATGAAATCAACTTGCATATGAAATAAAACAGTTTTAAACCTAGATGAACTCTACTGGTTATTCTACACTTTTAACTGTTACAAACCATCTTTATTGATTAGAAGATACAAATAATATGAGTAAAGATACACATGTAATGTTTACACTAGAAAAGTAGACTATAAAGACTGGGACTTGAGGAAATGTAGCAGCTGGGACTTGATGTATTAAAGGTCAACAAGAATGATTAGAACATTGGAAAATATTCCATATAATGTAGACTTCAAAACCTCAAAGTATTTAGCTTGCCAGCATCCCATGACTTTGGGATTTAAGGCATGTTTTCATCACTATGTACATGGTCTCAACTGCTTCCTTGAGATATGTGAGGATATCCAAGAGATCCACACAGTGCTGACAGATATGTCATAGGACCTATGAAAGACTATGCCCTCTGAAACAACACTGTGTCTTGGACTGTATTCCATAGGGAACATAAAAAGCATCTTGAAGGTAAGTAGAAGGCAACCGAACCATTTACTTACCTTGTATGAAAAGAAATTGAAATAACAGATTGTTCAAAATCACAACTGCACAATGAGGTCCAATAGGTAGTAAAACTAGAAACGGCACAGAATGTTCAGATATAACTTAGGCGTTGTGGGTTAATTTTATCATAAGAAGAGTTTTAATAATATAGACTTTATAAAATATATAATTTTAGTTCAACCCCAGTAATTCGATTTGAAGCAGGCCTATGATTCCAGAATAGAGTCTGTCAAATTATATGACTAGTCACTTTTGAATGTAAATATCTACTGATTAGTCCAGTGAGGATTGTGATTTCCTAAAATGCCAACGTGTGGCAGTCTGTGATAGAATGTGGCAGTTTACAATAGGCTAGCTTAACAAAACATGTTTAGNATTTGATCTAAAGAGTAGCCTATTTTGTCCCAAACCAGATATGAAACTCTGATCTGCTCAGAATATAAGATTAATAAGATTGTGATGTTGAAAAACCCCCCAGTGTTTCTGATTTAAAATCAAGAATATGCATTATCAGTCTTCCTATATGATATTAATTTTTAGAGGCTTTTATGTCTTCTAAATGTTCTATGGTCTTCATATTACCTAGAGTTGCATTTTTCATTAAATTAGAACCTCGAATATGTTATATACATAAAAAAAAAAAAANTTATATACATAAAAAAAAAAAAAAGATGTTATTGACTGTGTCTAACAGGATTTTTAATGCAGAACATTTTGTTCCTGATATATTGTTTTGATCATTTTCAGACAAGATTGCAAAGGTTACAGTTTAAACTTGCAGCAGTAAAACTATCTACTTCACTGCCAATCCTGGAGCCCCAGGTTTCACATATTTCTGCCAGTAAAAGACAGAAGAGAGTTTGAAATTTATTTGAAAATATTAGGTGTGAGTTTTAAGGATATCTAAGAAAGAGAAAAATAGTAGTAAGGTTATTGCAATGGATAGGCTTGTTAAAATAATCAATGAGGCAAATTATAATCTATGAAACTTTGAGGGCACTAATACACATTTTTGGCACATAATATTTGCATACTCTCCTTTGCTTTGTTAAGAAATTGGTGCTAAATAATATGCCATCTTGTCAAGAGATAATGTTGGAATGTATTAAAATGAAAGTGAGAACTAAATATGTTCAGTAAGTCAAGAATGAGGTTAAAACTCTTTGGAAATTTCAAGGGAGATAAAGTGAGAAGAAAAAGACCGGATAAAAGTTTTATAATGTTTGGCAATTTTATAGCTAACCATTCTCTGCTATTTCAGAAAAATGTAAAGATAAACTTTACTTACTAATGTATAGGAACATCATATCAGGAAAACTGAAATGAGTTAAATGCAACAGGATTTTTGAATCAAACTGACTTGACATCAAAGTGAGTTTAAATCAAAATGTGTTAACATCAATGAGCTAAAATTGGGTCATACAAATAGAATGAAAACCTTGAAACAAACCCATGAAACTTGGCAAGTTTCATTAATATAAACATCCACTGCTGAGATCTATGCTAAATCTGACAATATCTCATTATTGTTGAGTTCTGTTATGAAAATACAATCAAATCATAGGAGTAGAAAAAGAAACAAAGACAGTCCATTTTGATTGCAGGAAAAGTACAAAACTACTCTTAGATATTTTAATTGATGTTTACTAGCAAATTAGTGTAATTTAATTAACATATGATTTGGAACATATAGGAAAGCATTTATGTATGCCAGAGAAGTGCAAAAAATTGCATGTGTACGTGCTACTGAAAGACAGGAAAATTTTTATCTAGCTATAACTCAAGTCTTCTCTAGGGTTTTTCAGACTAAGTGTAACCACATGGGTGAAAGTCTATACTTGCTATCATATTTTCTTGACTGCCTATGGAATGGAATTTAAATTAATGAAATCATGAGTTGTTTGCTTCATCTTTCTCTGGTTGGAGAGGCAGGAGATACCATTGGTAGAAGCTGAAACATGAGCAAAACCAATCAACTTTCTCAATGCACTTGTGGGTTTGACCAGTTATGTACAGACTATCTGGACAATGAAACTGGTTTAAGCCAAATCATAGTCAAATCCCAGCTGTGACAATGATGTTTCATCTCTGCCTAAACAACACAGTAATTCGTACAAAATAAGACTTTACTGTATTCTGTGTTCAAAATCTCTTTTAGGTCTTGTAAATTCCTATCTGTGCAGTCTGTATCTCTCAGCTGAGTTAGAGTACTATGCTTCCTCTCAACATCCACCACTAATTGGCTCCTGCTTCATTATGGTATATATGTACAAAAGAAATGCTGTTAAAAATACAGATCTATGCTACTGACAGGTCAGACTCAGCACTTAGCGAATGCTGATTTGATCTTCTTTGATGATGAAGAACAGAACAAATGACACTACTAGTATACTTGCTGCGTACAAACAACACTATGCACACTGAGAATTCCATTTCTTTTTGTGTTCTAGTTATTAGAATTCTGGGTTGTGTGTAAGAATGAAGTAATAATGTAACAAAGCATCTCAATACCTGCAATTATACCTACAATTAAGGGCATGATCCTGTATAACTGCGCATACACATGATCCTCATCTCTGGTGGATTAGCCACCAGAAATAGTTTTGCAGACCCAGGACAATGGATTTTACTGCAAGTTTTATATTTCAGCTTTAAGATATAAAATCTTCCTGAAACATTTCATGGGAATGTGGCTTAGAATTACTATCAAAGCTGCAGTGTGCCAAGAACTAATTAAAAAGAAGCTATCTTGCATAAACTGGAATTAAAAAGTTGTAGACATGGCAGTCAAGTTAATTATCTCGTCTACTTGTAATTTTTAAGGTACACTAATAGCTTAAGTAGAATATTATTTTTCACAAATTTTAATAACTGTAGAGTGCATGTTGTATTAAGAAAGGCAAGAATAAGATCCACTGTGCTGAATGTACAGTGAATGGTGGAAAACTCACATAAATTTTCCTTATAGGTAGTACATCCCAGTGCCATAAAATTATTAAAACATGCCACTGTATTCAGCATTGTGTGTGGACTGTCCCCTTTCTATCTCCTTATTCTTTCAGATGATATGGAAAATATTAGGGTGGAAATGAGGAGATGTGGAATTTACAGAACAAGGTTTAGATATAGTGACTTGACCATCTATAATGCTGCTGCCTC
>WEIV01011466.1:197966-231646 GCA_013390005.1 Calyptomena viridis | reverse complement strand
TGGGGCTGAGCCGGGGCTGGCACTGGGATGTGTCCCCTGGGAGTGCCCGGGGTGGTCTTGGAATCACAGCCTCAGGTCTGTTCAAAGCCGCTGACGGGCTGCCAGACATGAAATCCTGTGCCAGCCTTGGCAGCGCTAAGTTAGTAGCTTGTAGATGTAAAAAACAATTTACAGAATCACAGAGTCACGTTGGAAAAGAGCTCCGAGATCACTGAGTCCAACCTGTGACCAAACCACCATGTGAACTAGACCTTGGCACTCAGTGCCACGTCCAGTCTTCCTTAAACACCTCCAGGGATCGTCACTCCACCACCTCCCTGGGTAGCCTACTCCAATGCCTAATCACTGTTTCTGCGAAGAAATTCCTCCTAACGTCCAACCTAAACCTCCCCGGGAGGAGCTTAAGACTATGTCCTCACATCCTATTGGTAGTTACCTGCGAGAAGAAGCTGATGCCCACTTGGCTACAACCTGTTGTCAGGGAATGATAGAGATAAGATGCTCCCGAGCCTCCTTTTCTCCAGACTAAACACTGGCTGCTCCTCATCAGACTTGTGCTCCAGAACCTTCACCAGCTTCACTGCCCTTCCCTGGACCCGCTCCAGCACCTCAATGTCCTTCCTGGACTGAGGGCCCCAGAACTGGACACAGTACTTGAGGTGGGGCCTCATCAAGAAAGGCTATAGAAAATCTTTGTGCATATAACAGTCTCAAATTTACAGTACCATTTTTGCTGATATTAATACAGCATTCCTGAATGCTTCGTATTTTGCAGCGAGACAGAGACTTCCTACTTGCTCAGCTAGGAAACCATGAGAAACTAGGAGCTGAAAGAAACCTGCTATGCTATAAAACACAGTGGTTACAGAAACTGAACTAGGCATATGCATTTACAGGAGGTAAAGGAAATGCTTCCCTGAAATACACTGAGGAGATGACAACATCAGGAATAAAGCAAGTGTGGGCAGATGAACTGGTGTTTGTGAGGGAAAATGTACGATGGGTTCTAAACTGAGCTGCAGAGGGGAATCTCTGTCCAACTTTTTGCATTTGTGCCAGATAAGCAGAGTTCAATGTGTTTGTTTAACATCCAAGGCTAGTTGACCAGAACATCTGTATATGATACTCATCTGCCCACGCAGCATTTCAAACTAAGCAGGAACACTTGGCAGAATTGGGATCACACATCGATTTGACAAAAGGTGTAGCAGTCAGCCAACATGGCAGCGTGTAGTAAAACTTGACCAGTGTCACAATGTGTAGTAAATGTCCCAAAAGCACATTTTCAAACATACAATAGATGCAGCAGGCCCTTCTGACTAAAAACTATTACTGCACAAAATCTATGTTGCAGATACTAAATGTATTAGACCTAGATAGTTTACAGATATAAGCAATTAATTGTAAACATGTCGAAATGTTCTGAGTAAAGGCACGTGAGTTTTTAGTCCAGTATTGCTCAATGTACTAATGCTTGAGAATAAAAGGCTGGTAAAAGTAGTAAATAGTGAACTGAGAAGGAGAGATCATGTTATGAGGGTTATCTAGCTCACATGTGCACCATAATCTTTTTATCTCTTTATTTAAGGAAGTGAGGCTTAAGCAATTGCAGTCTTGGGTGTTTCCTTTTCCATGCATCCTTCCCACCTCAAAAGACTCGAACATACTGGCCTGCTTAATCATATTTGCAAATATGTACAAACCTTGGAAGGTTAAATTTGTACCACTTTCAGGGGAAAAAAGTAGTTACACACGAGACAAGGAAAGGAAGGCAAAGCACAGGTGTTATGCAGCTGGCTAGCCAGCACATAGTTATATTTACTGCTTGGTTAGTAAGCACACCTCTGGGTTTGGGCTGGAGCATGCCTTTCACAGAGACTGTGTCATAGCATACAAGGGAGCAGGTGAGACCTTATGTTACTGCTGGAGGTAGAATTGTGCACTGGAGACACAAACCCTTAAGAAACAATGTTAGAAGTTCATTGATTACAGAGGAGCTTGGAAATATGAGCAGTTTCAAGGTCATATTTCCAGGCCTAAAGCATGTACAGAATTGAGGTTATTCTGCCAGCAATTCTTGACTGAGTAACAATAGAGGATTAATGTTCCCACCTGTTACACCTTCCTTCTGCTGGAAGTTACCACTCCCATCTGACAGAAATAACAAGAGAGTACATGTCAGCTCCTCACCTTCCAGGGCTTCAGAAGATAAACTTTTGCTGAATTTCATGGTTGTTCGGGTTAATATTCAGCTTGTGAACTAGGGTATCTCAAGAGCAGATATGCTGCCAGTTTTGCTGACTCTGCTTTATCACCCTTATGTGTGATACAATATGACATGAGGACTTTGACATTTATGCTATCATTGCTGCCTGCATATTTTAGATTTTGTTGTTGTTGTCCTTGGTATGCATTTCAGCTTTTTTTTCAGCCATTAGAGAAACAGGTGCAAAACATATAGTCCTTTAAAAACGAAAAGAACTGGTTTAAAACATATTGCAAGCCCTTGTGATGGCTTAGGAAGCTGCAGCACAGCAATGAGTATTAAGCAAACCAAAGGCATTCTAAGTACCAAAGTGGTAAGGGGTTTTTTTAAGTCCCTTTACTGAAATATGTTGCAGTTCTCCTCAGCTATCACCAGATGGCCTTAAAAATCCCTTTTTCTGAAATAGGGAACAGTTTAAACACAAGGAAGTGATGTACCCCTGTGCTGCAACCATTCCAGGAAACAGTTGCGTTACAATTCACAGAAAGGGAAATTTCCCCCTAACTTCATCTTTCGTTTATAGAGCTAGATCTAGTTTTGACAATTAAACATTAAGCCTGCAGGTTTCCATTTAAATTATTGTATTATTTAACTCTCCTTTTTTATTTATTTTTTTTTTAAGAACTTGGACTGTCAAGAATTTGTGATGATGAGCCTTTTTTTGCCTCTTGTCTTTGTTCTGCTTATGAACAGCTTCTTGGAAGTGCAGGGAAGGAAATGGAAAGGTGAAGGTACAACTCAAAACCTGGAAAGTATTGTCATTGGAAGATGCTATGATTATATTAGAATTGTGAATCCTGCCGTTGGGTAAGTTTTGATTGTTCCTGGATTAGCTTTTTATGTTCTGTGCAAAATGGTTTTTAATGAGAAGCCTGACGTTATGCTTGTAGCCATGAAAGTGATCCTGTTGAAGCCAACATGCTTGTAGCTCTCTGGAAACAAAAAATTAACTTTGACAGATGTCGTATTTTAAGTAAAGAAGTTTAATTAAGACAATTTTTTTAATTCTTCAATTTTTAATTTCACATTTCTTCCCCCCTTACTGTTCTGTAAGGAAAACACCACACAGAAACAGCTGCAATTATGTTTCTGAAGTACCAGAAACATGAAATTCTGAAATCTGACAGTGCTACTGAGAAAACCAGCTTTACCTTGCATGCCTTGTATGTCAGGTCATGTAAGAATGGAAACCTAACTTTATAGCTGTCCTGTGGTACTGAAAGAGACTGTTTAGCTCATTCACCTGAAAAATTAAGTAGTAATCAACTGCTCAAGAAGGATTATCCATGAGCTTTCATTGGCTGTGTTAATTATGCAGAACTGGAGGTAAATCACACACTACACTAAAATGAGCACTTTTTCTGTCTTCCTTGGGCTTCAGTAAAAAGGGACAGTCTCCTGGAATTTAGCCCCTTATTCTGACACTAAAATTTTGTCCTAGTAGTTTGAAGAGGTATTTGCAGAGGGGCCCTGGCTGGGTTCCTGCCACATTGCATTGCTGTCTTAAACAGGATTAGATTATATTGCAAATATAATGCTTAGCTCAACCTCCCATTTTCAGTTCCTGTTGCAAAAGAGGGAGCTAGAAAAGTGAAAACAGGTTGGTGTCTTTTAACAAAGGTAGAACAATGTTCTACTCATTAACCTTATTAACTTAACAGAACCATTTTGTTTTCAAGTTCCTCACGAAAGAAGAAATTATCCTAATGCAAATAACACAGTACTAGAATTTGAGTGGAACAGTTCAAGCTTGGCAAATTTATGAGCGTGTCACAGTGGAAGGTGCAAGTAAACTTTAACTATAGATTTCAACACACCTACAATATCATATAAAATATGTAAATTTAGATAACAGTTGTGAAGGTAGTCTGGTCTTGCAGTAGCCTCCACATAGGTAGAATTCCTCTTGGACTTAACAGATGTCACTTCATTTATAGCTGAAACATGACATAATACAAACTATGCTAAAATGAGCAACATAAAGGATAGTTACTGTAGAAATGTTAATTTTATCATTAACTGATCTGGACTTTTAGAAATGTCCAAATTCTTGAAAGTATTCTTGGAAGTATTTCTATATCTCATGTTTATGATAGTTTTGTGATCTAATTAATTCCTGTGACATTTTCACAATATAATTTTAAAATTGAGAAGTATGAACACGTTCATCAAAGTATTCTTGCTCAGGATAACATGAAGCCAGGCAGGACATTAGGACCACTTTCCTGAATTAAGACCAAAAATGGCATTATAAAAAGAAGAGATGTACAATTAATTTCATATAACGTGGTTTTTTTTTCTTTTTCCCTGAGGTCTATAACCAAATAATGTAATCCAAACAAAATGGAAATTCTGTATTGCACAGGTGCAAAACAGATATTCTAATTATTTTTAGCCCTTTCAGTTCATTGCCTGTTTCTTAGTTGCCCCCAGGCTGGCTTTTGCAGAGGCATAGCCATCTGCATATGTTTTGCTTCTGAATTTAGGTGTAAATACAATAATTTTCTAAAAATATTTTGCTAATATAAAGGAAGCTCTTTATATTTATATATATAAAGGCATTTCTTTATACTGCAACATAGTTAAAACATAAAGATGTTTCTAGAAACATAAGAAAAACTTCCTCATATCTAAAACAGAACAGGCAAAATGGCAGTTAAACATTTTACAAAATGTTGTGGTCATGTAGAAATGAGGAATTTGAATGAAGATCATATTTGAAATTTTCTATTAGGAGCATGCTATATAACACAAATGTTCCTATAAGTGCTTTTCCTCCATACTTCTTTATTCATAGTATATTGTGGAAGTTTTCAAAACAATTTTTTTAACTGACTAGTATGAAATAAATCTAATATGACTTATTAGTGTCTATTGAGATTAGAAGGAATTGTCCTGAACTGTAGTCCTTCCCCACCCTGTAGTTTCAAAAAGTATTTTTGCCAGCTAAGAAATTTTGAGTATCAGAGCAGAATAATCCTTTTGGTTTACAAGCTAATCAAACCTGGATGAGAAGGCGTGAAAAAAAAAATGCAATATGTGAATTAACCAGAAATTTACTGCCAGATTCAACTGTCAAGAAAGATATTAAAAGTTCAGTTGATCAAAACTTACAAGTACTAACATGAATAAGTGAGTGCTTACAGTACAAAACGCTTTAGCAAAATGAGGTAGAAGTATATACAAATGTCAGAACCTGAAATATAACAGATTGAAATCAGAAAAAGGGTGCAAATCCTTTTATCAAGTAAATGTATTTAAACCTTGGAACTACTGATAAAGGATCACATTGCATCACTGAACATTTTCAGATCAAAATCTGTATCTGCTTACAATACATAGGGAATTTTTATCTAGCTGTTGGAAGCATGACCAGAGATTACTGTCAGAGAACTCGTGGTCTGTTTCCTTCATGAAGAGCTGCATAGCTCATCACTAGGGGTCCTTTAAGGTGTCTGTGACATTCAGCAAGTTGCAAAGCAGCTCCTTAAAGAATCTGCGCCAGCAGAAACCCTTCTGTCTGTGGATGACGTTAGAGGAGCAAAACTCTCTAATGGCAAAGTTTGATTTACTGACCAGTACTACTGCTTAAGCTAGAGATTTGCAATTACAGCTGTTCATGTTAGGAGTCCTGTATGCACATAAAATAATTTTTCTGTTGTGCAGGGTGTTCCTGGCATAGACATTGTCACAGGGTTATATGGGGAAGGTACTGTAGAAACTTGGTGAGAGTAGGAATTCCCTTTTTTATTACTCCAGACAGGCTCAGAATCGTGACAGGCGAGATCCTGAAAATCCAGAGAGATAGGACACTTCCATCCCTAGATAGCCTGTCCTGTCCTTCCATGAAAGAGTATTGTCCCCAGGGCAGAGGTGGCAGAAGGGAACTGCTGGAGTGCACAGCCTAGCATCTTATTTCAGGTCTTCTTTTACAAGAACTTTAAATGCTGAATGCTAACAATATTCTTGTAACTACTTGTAGCTACTACACACACTGTGTGTGTTCCACACAGTCACCAGTCACTGTACTCATTCCAGGAAGGTAAAACTGCCCAGTCCTAGGGCCTATACACAGAAGGCATCTCTTTGTCAAAACCATTATTCTACCATTGGCACTTTTTTTAGTAACTCCTCCTGCACTTGACTCTGACATTTTAAGAGGAATAATACATTCCAGGAGTTTTGCATTTTTAGCTACGCTTTAGTCGAAATGGCTTTTTTAATCTGGAAGATTTCAAAGAAACGTGTTTTCTTTACTATTTGTACAGTGCTGGATAGCAAGATCTCTTTGTATACTGTACTTAAGAAGATTTTTATTGAATTACAATGTGTTTCTAATTCCATACTGTAAATGGTAATATTTTCCTTGCTACTTCCTCCTAATCTGCTGAAGTTATGAGTCAGAAAAAGACGAGATCTATATGCACTTTATGAGCTACAAACATTTTACCACTCTTACTTCAGTTTTCTGCCTTAACCTTACAGAAATTTTAATAAAGAAATTTGAAGAAGTTTGGAACAAATTACTTTCTTGCTCTGCTTTAAAAAACAATTCTGCTATTTGTTCATTTCAATGATTACAGTGAGAAGAATTGTTCAGAAATATGGGAAGCATTTAAAAATGCTTTTATTAACAAGGATCCTTGCAGCATTCTACCTAAGGACTATGAATTATTTATCAACTTGTCATTGCACACGATTCCACCTAACAAGGTAATGATTACTTACGTCAACTGTCCTTAGACATCCAACAGATTTTCTCGTGACATAGTTCAAAATTGACCAAGATTCATTATGTGGCTGAATTGTGGGTCATTCTTTCTGGCCTGTCTGGAGTTTAAAAACTAGACTCAGACTAGATTGGATTTTTCAATGTGTTTTGTTCTGCTTATTTTATGCAGTTACTTCTTAGCAATTTCTCTCTTTTCACACTACAAAGATCCCCCATTTTTCCTGCTGTGCTTGGAGTTCTGTCATAGTCCCTGAACTTCCAGTTCTTCTTTTCCTCAAGTTAGGTGCTCTGCCTGCAAAGGCTGTGCCCGTTATCATCTTTTGCTTCTACTCCACACAGCCAAGTCCTGGGGCAATTACATGTTAAACACTGACACATTAAACAAGCACAAACAGAAATGAGATAGGACGTTGTTACATGCCAGGAAACAGTAAGGGTTGATCTGCTGGTGATTGCAGAGAACTGTGAAAGTCCAAAAGACAGGTTGTGCTTTAAAGCAGATTTTCCTCTAGCACAATTATTCCTCATCTCTAAATGATAACATGCTAAACCAACAAATACCCCTGTCGACATATCTTAATTCATGAAGAGTTTCACAAATACAGAAATAACATCAGTTTTTACACCGTAAGCCAACATGGCAATGTGAGAGAATTCTGGCAACATATATCTGACTTATAAATATCTGTCTTCCCTGTTTCCTCCTTTTCCTAAATCTGTCTGCTGAGTCAGGCAAACCTAGGCCTAACTATACTTAAAATAGGTCTATATCTCTTTCCATTAAGGTATGAGTGTCCCTCAAGTCTCTAGTGATAAGAATTTTCAGCTCTATAAAATAAAAAACTTTGTTCCTCTAAAGAGATTGCTAACATTTATGGTCATTAGGTTGACTTTGAAAGAAATACCAAAACATGTTTTAAACTGTGTTGACATCCCTTAATCTCATTGTGTCCATGGCCAAGTGTTGGTACATTCCTTCTCTATTTTTTCCCCCTATTTTTATATAGTCTCTCTTCTGGGAAAATAATCAGCTACTAGTCAGTAGCCTTGCTGACAGAGGACGTCGCTACATGTCTATTGCTGATACTCTGTTTGGCTTCGTTGCAGATTTTCTAAACTGGTGTGGGCAGGCAAACAGCACTGGTAAGACAATGAGTACTATATTAAACATTTGTCTGTAAAACCATAATGGAGACTGACTGCTGTGTTCTGGAGAAGCTAATTTTGCTCTTATCCAGTGAAAAATTAGAGATAGCTTCACTCCTGTATCATACGAATATTTAACATTGCAGTCAGGGAGTGTACAGTGAAATCTAAACGGTGCTGCAGTGGAGTTAAACCTCCTGCTCAGTCCTCTGCATCCCAGGAACAGAGTTAGAACCATTTCAGCCAAATTATTGAATCCACAGAATGTCACTGTTTGTGTAAACTGCAAAAGATGGGAAATCATTGAAAAAATACAACAGTGGGCTTTCAGTGTTATGTCAAACCATCTTGTATGTTCAGTGAGTAAAGCTCAAATATATTTAGTTACTTTCTAAAGTCGCTTTTTACAGTCATTATTCTCTCTCTAATAGCACAAATCACATGCCTTCCTACAGGACTGGACTATGAATCCTGCCCAACCACGGTGGAATGTGAAAACAATGCAGTGGAATCTTTCTGGAGGATGGCCTCAATCACCGTAAATAGTGCATTAGTGCTGACTTCATACATTAGCGAGTGTGTCCTTGGTGGTTCAGGAAAACATTGCCAGCTCAAAACAGCTTTAAACCTGTAACTGTGCTAGATTATTTCCTCTGACACAAACACACTGTTCTATACTGGGTACAGTGTTTTAGCAAGAGGAACCTTTCACCTTAGCTACATAATGTGTTAAAATTCTGTGTTAGCATTAATATAAATCATATACTAAACCCAATAAGCACACTAGTTGTCTACTAATTACAGGTTGTAAGGGACATTTGACAGCTTTGCTGGATACCGTTTATTCACAATCAAGCCCGACACAGATTGCCAAAATGCCGCCTTCCTGTGCTGGAAAAACTATTTATAGGTGTGAAAAAATACCTCGAGAAGATTCATTGAATTAATCCACTGGCTGTTTAGTTCCTGTCCTTTCCCCTGCAGTGACCTGCTAGGGTGCTAGTTTAGCATTATTTTTGCAGTTCTCATATTCTTGATAAAATTCTTTCTTTGGTCATAGTTGCTTTGCTCGCAATAAAATACCAAGTCGTGCGCAGTTTTGGTCACCCCAATACAAGAAAGATATTAAGTTATTAGAAGACATCCGAAGGAGAGCAATGAAGATGGTGAAAGGCCTTGAGGGGAAGCCTTATGAGGAGCAGCTGAGGGCACATGATCTGTTCAGCCTGGAGAAGAGGAGACTGAGGGGAGACCTCATTGTAGTTACAACTTCCTTGTGCGGGGAAGAGGAGGGGCAGGCACTGATCTCTTCTCTGTGGTGACCAGTGACAGGACCCAAGGGAATGGCCTGAAGTTGTGTCAGGGGAGGTTTAGGTTAGGTATAAGAAAAGATTCTTTACCCAAGGGGCAGTGGGCCCTGGAACAGGCTCCCCAGAGAAGTGATCACAGCGCCAAACCTAACAGAGTTCAAGAAGCCTTTGCACAATACTCTCAGGGACATGGTGTGACTCTTGGGGAGGGTGCTGTGCAGAGGTGAGAGTTGGACTTGATGATCCTTGTGGGTCCCTTCCAACTCATTGTATTCTGTGATTCTGTGACAAATCTGTAAGATGACTTCTGAAAAACATTGTTATATATTGCAGTATGCACAGCACAGTTCTGGGGTGATACATATCTTGTTGAATGGTTCTTCAGTTGGAGGAGCTTATCCACAGCCAGGGTAAGAAAACTGACTTATTTATGTGTAGAAAGTCTAATGACTACAGAAAATCAAAAAGGGTCAATCAGTTTTTTTGGTCTTCTGCTGGGAAGCATGGGAAATGTAGCTGCAAGAGTCTGTTGCATCAAAATCTGCTGTGTTATGGGGACAACTATTAATCATCCCTAGCTGAAGGAATTAATATGAAATGGATGGAAACAATCCTTTTGACTCCTGCATTTTACAAACTGCTATGGCAAGTAGGATAATGTTCTTTGAAAGCTGCTTTCAAGTCAGCCAACATGCTGTGGCAAAATGCTTTTTGTCTTCAAAAAGATGGGCATTACAAAATTTCTCTTCAGGGGCATGTCCAAGGAGAGGATATTACAAGGACTGTAGCTTCTGACAGGCCTAGGAGCAAACTTGCTAAGTTCCATAGGGTAAGTGCTTTGTCAGGCTATTTCTCCATGACCAAGAGTGGAAGTAGTTTGAGATCCATTGTGGTTTGAGAAAGTGAAGAAAAGGTTGTTGAGATGATTAATAGCAAAGATTAGCTTTCTCTTCACCTTAGTTCCTTGTATATTAAGGACAGGTGTATTTTCCCTGATTCACAAGTGTACCACTATGCAGAAGTTCATCTAAGTTTACGTTTAAAATTTAGTGTAAAAGTACATCTTTAGAACTTTTAATGAGTATGTGGCTATACTGATTACTTACCTGTGATGAAAAATACATCTTTCCTTACCTCAGCAACTGCTCTGTCCAAGGCAGATCAAAAAAATACATCTTTTGAAAACCCATAGAACAGATTCTCCTTCTGTATGTTCACTGAGGGCTAAAAATGAACATTGAAAAGTTAATTTTATCTCTGGATAGGAGAGAAACAAGAACCATCTGTTCAAAAACACCTTGTACCTACTTACCTTGGTCCCCCAAAACATTCATCTCTGTATACAGCTTTCAGCTAATCATGAAGACTTACATGGTCTTCTTGGGTTGGTCAGGTGGTCAGCTGGGATCAAGTTTTCTGCAGGTGATAAAACCTGGCAGCAGGCCAAGTCCCAGAATCCAGTATAGATTCATTATTTCAGAAGTGGATTCCTTATTTCTGTTAATTTAAAGTTTCCTTATTTCAGAAACTTCTTACACATAAATCATTTCCACCAGTTCCCTGGATTGCCTGTCTAGTGATATCTTAACCAGTGAAATCACCACTGGAACACAGCCTGCTGAGAAAAAAACATTGGAAATCATTACAGTACATCTTGCTGAAAGAGCTAGAAATGTGTGGCTTTGAAATGCCTGCATCTCACAAAAAAATTCGATTTACAGACATTATTTGGTTTTGACATTGTTAGGTTAGGTATTATGAAGAAAATCTTTCCTGTGAGGGCGATGAGACACTGGAACAGGTTGCTCAGAGAAGCTGTGAATGCTCCGTGTCTGGAAGTGTTCAAGGCCAGGTTGGATGGAGCTTTGAGTAACCTGCTCTACTGGAAGGTGTCCCTGTCCATGGCAGGGCAGTGGGAACTAGATGATCTTTAAGGTCCCTTCCAACCCAAACCATTCTATGACTCTATGATTTAGTTTCTATTTTATTATCTTGTTTTGTTATTTAAATACCTACCAGATTCAATTTACACAAACCAATTAAGTGGAGGATTCTCTAGCCTAGGGACATCTAGAAGTTCCTCCTTTGACTGTAATCAGAAGATATAAAGTCAAGCAAGCCTACTTTCCCAAGTATCCTACTGCGGGATCAGAGCCTTCATTAATGCAAAGTAGAAAAGACTATTTAATTTTCATGTTCTTTGTAGTTCTAAATTTTTTTTTCTTGAATCAGTTTTTTTGCAGATTATGAAATACCTAATCTCCAGAAAGACAAAATCTCACAAATTGTTATTTGGGTTGTGGATGATATTGAAGGACCAGATATGTAAGTTACATTTTCAAAAAAAAAGTTTCTCCCTTTTGGACCTGTCTTTAAAATTTCACTTTATCTTTCTCTTTGATTATATTTGCATAACACTTAGACTAAAGTATTTTAGATGCTTTCGTGAACACAGAAGGCACAACCTACTATTCCCAAAGAGTATAGAAATACCAGATTTATACAAAATATAAATAAATTCTAATATTAGATCCAGAGTCAACACTTAGTTAGATCTCTGAGTGTTGATCTCTGGATTTCAGACCTTGAATGAAGATATGGCATGTACAGTTTTACTAAGAGTCCATCTGAACTTCAGATTAAGTGCTGATAAGAGATATTTCTTTTGCTTTGCCATATGCATTCTTTTCATTGTTACCTTTCTTAAGAGTTTGAAAAGTTTGTAGAAGCAGATAAATACTAACAGGGGACTCCTTTTCTCTCAACAATTAATCCAGTAATAAAAGTAATAAAATGTAGGCTTTAAAAATGTCTAATTTTGCTGGTAATTTAATTAATATAAATAAATAAATAATAAACAAATAAAACAGAACCAGTCAGTCAAATAGTCTGTTGGTAAAAAGACCAAGTGACAATTTTCAAATGAAACCTAATGGAAAATGGAATCTGAAGTTAAAAAGATGAAATCATTAGGCCAGAAATTAGGCCTTGTTTGGCATTCATTAAAGGAAGAATTAAATAGTCTATTCATTATAGCTTTTGTGGGAGCCGCTGCAAATGTACATAGATGATTTGGGGGTACAGAAGAGAAGTCAGTTCTACCCCAAGCATATGCAGGATCCCTGCAATTTAACATGGGGACACCTCATTGATCTCAAAATTTCCCTGGCTGAAGGGGGCCAGAGAAATGGACTCAGATGTCACCCCACCCACCACAGGTGTCCGAACCAGCGGTGTCGTCTGCATCGTCTGCATTCTTGGGAGCACGAGGCTTCTGTTCTTACTATTCAATGGGTTTTAGTTGCATCCATTCATTTTGTGTCATTTCACCTTCATGTTTCATCTCTGCTCTTTGCTATCTCCTTTTGCTTCTTTATCGTTTAATTTTGGCATGGCCAACCCAGACCACATATTTTACCACAGTGCTATGGAGTCTACAAAGCACAGTTCATCCTTTCTCTCTAAATCAAAGAATCATACTCTTTGGGAGGAAAAAAAGGTACAGAGCATCTTAACTTTTATTTGTAGTAACGGCAGCTTTTGTAAAGACAAGCACTGAATGTTAATTTATCTTTCAGTTAATGGATGCATGGGAATACTTGTGCATTTTTATTAATTGCTTTGTACATTATTTTGTTGGTCACCATATGATTTCTTTAGTTGTGAGTATTTACTGACCAGGGGATAAGCGGCACTGGCCTTAATACTTATGTTGGTGCAAATTGAGAGGTCTCAGCAGGTTCTGTACTATGCTAAACTTTCTCATGCTAATTGGACCACAAATTTAAAAAATCAATGCTAGAAAGAGAAACTGTTTTTAGGATCGTTTCTGGTTTTTCTCTCTCCAATAATCAAGAGAGAGAATAAGCTTCTAACAATACAATTTCTGGTTTATTGTAACCAGCTTACTCTCTAAAGACAGGTAACATCAACTTTAGCACTACCTAAATAGCTGCCAAAGAATATTGCAAATTAAACACTTAATATTTTACAAAATTATTTATCTCTTTTTCTCTCTCGTCAAATATTAAGTGTGGGATTATGGGTTAATAGAATCTGAAAATGCTACACTGGCTCAAGATAATCTTCCAGACTCTGCAAACTAAGTATAAAATGTGAAACTGCTATTTATAATGTTTCATTTGCTTACATTATAGTAATGTATACCATTCTTCTAGAGGTGTTATGGAATATAGAAGAGGCAAAGTACTGGAGATTTACATTATGAATTCCATCAAGTTCAGTGAAAAGAAATTATGTAATAAAAGACTTGCAATAATATTGAAATCCTTTCTCACAGAGAATCCTGTGGAATTCACACTGTAAAGACATTAGAAAGCAGGCTGAAATTCCTTGGTTATGATATCATTTGCACTGACAATTACAAGTAAGTGAAAATGCTTTATTAGTATGGTATATTTGCAGAAGCATGTTATCTATTGATTCTTCCTTTTCAATACTTTAATGCCATTAATGTTGTGTCTTCAAGAGAGATTGGTATTAGAGGGATGATGTCACGTTTTTTAGATTTGGCATTGTTTGGGTATGAATTGAACAAAACACTACATTGTATTGTACAATTACATGAAACATTGTACTCAATGTCAGACACAGAAGATGGCCTCATGTTTCACTTCACTGTAAAATCTTTACTTGGATTGAAAATCTAAGCAACAGTTAAAACCACTATTGAATGTCTGCAGAATTAGTGTTTAGGATTAATGTCTAGAATCCTACTGCACAGTTCTAGTTATTCTCAGTATATTGTAAGAAAATTTAATTGAAGGAAAACTTTACACATGATAGTACTATGAGTTTGTTTCATTTTTTCATTGGTTTTCCTCACTTTTCTGCCTGAAAAACATTGAAAGACATTGAAAGACTGCTAAATAAATTGATATCTTCACAGGTCTGTAATGTTCTTACTCTGCGTGGATTATCCTGATGATTCTAAGTGTGCCTTTTCATCGTAAGTAAAAGAAGTTCAATCCACCCTCAGTGTCATTACAACCAAATAAATAATGCAGAAGTCGACAGTTCAACAGATCCAACCCCTACCATCTATTATATATCACCCATAAGAAATATACAGTATTGAATTTATTACTTACTGTGCATCGAGTAAGTGATTTCTATTTACAAATTGTGCAAGTGTCTGTGAGCACCTGGTGTTCAAAATTAGGTATTAATGGGTTCTCATCAATCACACAGTAACACTGTATATCATTGACTGAATGAAGTTTGTACATATCACTGTTCTGGTGCAAAATCTATTACAAATTTGAAATTGCTTTATAAATATTGTTCCTTGAATAATGAAGTTGTAGGCCAAATGGCAACAGATCTAAAGGACATTTCTCCAGCTACCAGAATTTTTATTTTTAAATTTTGAGGAAGTTTCTTTTTTATCTTCCATTTTGTGTGAAACTCGATTTCTATATTTTAGTGTATTTACCTTGGGCCAGTAGGTTATCTGCAGAGATGCAGATTATGTCCAAGACACAACTTTTTTAATTAGCAAGCATCACTACAAAACTAGTTTTTAATAGTTTTTGTTCTTATCTTTATTTTTCCTTATTATAGAAAGAGAATTAAATTAATTTATTATATAATTCAGTGAATTTACAGTAAAGATTACTGTTTTCAATTGTGTCTAGGTTTCTTAACCTATATGCTGTTGCATATACAGGTATGCATAAGATACTTGAACATCTGAATATGGAAATTTCCTCACAATTTGTAATGTTGTAGAATATATAGATGCATAAACAGTGTTCTCTAGTTATATTATTTTTATGCATAATTCTTGCATTATTTCCTACTGTCCTTTCTTACCTATTCAAGCACATGCAAATCTTTATATGTTAATACCTATGTAATATTGCAATGATGACTTCTGCTATGAAAGATCTGATTTCCTGTCCCTGGTTATGGCAGCAGAGGTGCAACTTCTGCTTGCCTCCCTTTGGGGAGGGGCAGTAGTGCTTCATTCAGTACAGAAAAGGGGGTGTATATCACTCTCTGTAACATTAGGTTCAGTTTTTAATACACCCTTACAGGGAAAGCGAGTGTTCTCTGTTCTTGCTGGTCACTGAAAACTTTTACTCTTCTTGTCATGCAATAACATTTATTCTTGCATCCAAATTATATCCTAGCACCAACCTATAATATGAAAACAGAGAAAATATTATGAAAACATTGGCATTGTGGATACCACTGATAACTCCAGACTCCTCCTAGGCAGTATATCATAGAACAGACTTCCAGTCCTGTTAAGGTTTTTATTTGTTATGAAATGCTGCTTGCACGGTGGACCTTTTAAAAGAGAGTTTCCTTGTTCTGCCACTGAATGGTAAGGCTGTAGTTCACATTTCAAAGGAAAATACATTTATCCCATGCAAAACCGTAGCTGTGAATGTAGTGACAGTATTAACAAACTGGAGGAGGAAAAAGCACTTTACAGGACTTTAAATAATATAATGTTGTGAGCTCTTAAGAGATTTTTCTCCTCTCCCAGATTTTAAACCATTTACCTCAAAGTTTTGTCATGTAAGTATGTTCCTGAGCTGAGGGAACCTGGGTGAGAAGGCTCATGGAAACCATTAGTGTCTTTTTCTTTTCAGCTAAGGGATGAGCAAGCCAGTTCTGCAGTATTACCACGTAATGCTTGCATGTAAGCTTGTATGTAAGCAGGGGAGCAACCACCACTCCATTTCCATCCATGCTGGTACTTAAACTAACTGGCATATTCTAAGCACCATTTTCATGCTTTTGGGGATAACTATTAAGCAACTCAGATGTGATCGTCCTCCTTAGGAAGTTTCCTTGCTTGTTTCCTTCCTGAACATTCAATTCCCTCCTGTATGCCTGGCACTGTAATAGGTTTCTTTTACTTCCTATCTGCACTATCCCAAATCAAGACAGATCTTCCCAATCTCAATGCTTAACTATCATTGCCTCACCCTGAAATTTAAGTAACTAAGATACTTCACGCCAATGAATATTTACACTCTTTCCCAAATCTCTCACTTCTCTGCAAAAAATAACATCTCCATTGAAATTAACTGCCATTTCAGAAAGAGCCTTAAGCAGATGCATATAAATTACTTCATGATTATCTTCACAGGTATGTTTTCTCTGTGGATGGATCCCCACTCTCTTGTGGTCCATTAAGTGATGTGGGAGCAGTTTGAACAGTAGGGTTAATCAATGTTAAGAGCGTTTATCTGTTAGGAAAAGGTTTCCTTTGCAGAGTGTGTGCACTCAGTGTACACTCAGTGTTCATACTTCCATAGTAAACAGTGAAACAGGCATGCAGGCTTTGCTGCATCCCCTTTCATGAGGGGTATTTGCTGTTACAAGGCTGACAGCTGCCTTCTCAGCCTCCAGACAATAATGTCTCAAGCTCAAAACCACCAGAGTTGGGCAAATGATTTTTTACGTCCTCACAGCTCCTGTTACTTTGGCACAGCAAAGGAGAGGGCTGGGTCAGGGTAGCAGAGGGATGGCCTAGAAGGTGCTATAATGTATTTGGGGCTTCTTGGGTAGTGGTAGTGTCCCTTAACTTTTCTCCAGGCCTGAATTATGTTTCTGCTGAGTCAAATTTGGACTTTGGCTTGTTTAGTTGACACCCTGACTTTTGAAGAAAACTTGTAAGTGAAAAATACCCACTAGATGGCAGAGATGGCTTACAAACATTAGCAGGAAGGAAGCCAGATGCCACCTATTATTGGTATTTATTACTTGCATTATTGCAATGTCGGGGAGACTTGGAATTGGATCTAGATATTTCTGTATCAAGTGCTGTGAAAATAAAGTCCTCCAGGACCACTGCTGTAAGAAGAGCTCTATAAAATCACAAGCATAAGGCCAGAGACAGTAAATGGGTGTGGAGAGACAAGAAGGCTCAAGTGTAAAGATAGAAGGAGTCCCTGTTCCCAAGGTTTTTCAAAGATATTCGGTGTATAAAGACATGACAGCCAAAGGGAATCTGTTGGTGAGCTCATATAAAGAAACTCCTAGCTTAGCACTTGGACCACAAACTTCATCCTTGGCAACAAACCCCCGATATTTAAAAGAATCCTAACTCAGCTCTGTGCTGTGAACATCCTGTTTGTTTTCTCTTCTTCAGATCTGCATCAGCAGCACAAAGAGGACCTATATCTTCAGACAGAGGAGCCAGCTGGAACAAGCTCATGTTTTTTTCTTTTCTAGGCTTTTTGTTCAGATTTGCTTTAGTGTGCTAAGTTAATCAACTGTATCCATATAATCTCTTTGCCTTAGCTGGCTATAAATTTGGCTTCAGCTAATTTCTAACTGCAATTTCACTCTGCTTCTGGGACTGGCAAACCTGTGTATTAAAACCTTGCATACTAGATACCAGCTTTTTTTGTGTCAAAAATTATCCTACTGATGTTACAAAACCTCACCCTTTGTTTCCTTTTCTTGATTAGAATAAATCCATTGCTATTTCCTGTTATTTTTATTCTCCAGAATTAAACTGAGAATAATACGTTCTGTTCACATATTTCAGGAAAAAAAAAGTGAAACTATTCCTTTCATACATCCCCCACACAGATAACTTGTTTATAAAAACATCCTAGCATTTGGCTTTGGAAACTTGACTGACTATCATCTTTTGGGAAGGGGAAATATTAATTCAGATGGGAGACAGCTTAGATTTGTCACTTGATACAAGATACAGTAGGTGAGACAGTGGAAAATTAAACTTATTTTCTTAAATGGTCCATTACTTGGGCCAGATTTACCCGAACCTATCATACAACAAGGTTCTGGCTTGCATACTTGCATACATATGATGTCCATTGCTTTGTCATCCACATAGCTCTTCCTGGCCACGGGATAGCAAATAGAAATACCAAGTCTACAAAGTTCCACAGTTTTTCTACCGTGATGTGATTTATGGCATATCAAACGCAGGCAAGAAAGTGCCAAGTCAGACATTGGCCTGCTTGCAGTGAACTCGGTTAGCATGCTTCAGAATATACTGAGGAGAGGGAGGATGCCATCCTGAAGGTTTCTCAAGTTACTTTTGTGAATTATCTTAGTGTTCCAGCTAGATGCTCCTGTAAATCACCAAGATATCTAGCTACCAAGATGAAACATAAATCCTCAGGAAAAAAATTGTTGTTATACTAGAGAATAACTTTATGTAGAATTTTGTTGCACATTCTGTGTTAGCTTCCATGTTATTTGTGTTTGTATTAGCTGGTTGCCAGGAAACTGGGATAGGATGTTCCTGTTATTTCAGTGAATCTGATTTAGGACTCCATAGTAGATTTTCATCCTTTCACTTCCTGTTACATCCTATTTACACCCTATCCTCCCTGATATAACTGTAAATAAAATATCTAAAATCTCTTGTTGCTTGTCTTGCTTCCCTTCCTGCAATAATCTTTAATTTGGTTTTAATGCAAATCTTTTATATTACACACATTGTTGGGTTTGCCTGTGTCACAGCTGGGTTTAGGCTCCAGCTTGAAGGATTTTTGTGTCTGTTTCACTGACACAGAACTTTTTTCTCTTTTACAAGACAAAAAAAAAAGGACTGAACGTGCAAAAGCACTGCAATCAGAAGTTACAGACCTTTGAAATTCTGGGCTATATTACACCTCAAAATTGTTCCCTAGCTATGCTGTAGCATTGGTCTTTTGATTAGTTCCTTCAACATCCTCCTCACTTTTATTGCTTGTTTGTTGCTGTCCTTAGCAGCAGCAGCCAGAATAATAAGTATCTCTTTGTAACACAGTCACATATAGCTAAAGTATGCAATCTTCTATTTGCCCACAGCAGATCACATAATGACACATTTTGAGCCACAGGCTGTAGAGATTGAATAAAACAGAACCACAGTTAGGTGTCCAAGCCATCCTCAGGGCTAGTGTTGTCCTACCTACTGACCTGGATATGACAGTCTGTGTGGGATTCAGAGAACAGCTAAATGCCATTAACAAGCTATGGGCCTCTTAAGCAACTTCCATACACAAGCCAAGCATCCCAGCTGGCCAACTCTTTCTTTCCAGCTTATGAAAGCTTTTCTGCTTCTGCGTGCAATCCACTACAGCATCACAGTCAGTGCTGCCTGTTACATATGGGACCAAACACATTGTAGAAAGTGCTAAATAATTCTCTTTTGAAAAAAATTAAAAAGTAGAATTTCTGCAATTCAAACAATTGAGGTTATTTACTGCGTAACTCTGTATCAAGAACAACACACTCAGAACCTCTTTCAATGTTTTCTTATTTCTAGTGTTCTTGCCTCTTTTCCGATTACTTCAACTCAGTAGCAAAGACAGCAACTTTTTTTTCTCCAATACCTGTTCAGTAAAGCACCTCAAACTTGCTGGAAAAATTTGGGAAGATCTGTAAAGATTTCTGGCTAACCCACTAATATAGATGGGGAAAAAAAAAAGGCAAAGGGCGAAGATGTGTAAGTTTCCTGAAATCTTACATGCACCACATTTCAAGCCGAGTGTGAATAGTTTGTTCTGAGTTTAGTATAATGGTTTTAATCTGCATGAAAGAACAGTGTGACTGGCATCTCGGAAGCAGAAGGGCAGAAGTGTCAGCAAAGCAAGAAACAATAAGGTAATTTGTTATTCCCAGAGGGAGGGAGAGACAAGAACATGTCTTTTTTATTTCTACATTTACAAAGGATGTGAATAGTACTATTTACGCATATATGTTACACTTAAGTGGTGACACTCAGCCAGGTGCACCTGTGCTCTGTCTTGAACACTCAGTAAATGCTCTGGTTACCAATGTCTCATGTAACCACTGTGCCAAATTTGGAGAAATCACACTGCCCTTCTCTGCAAACTCATGCAAGCCTGGTAATTTTCACCAGGGTGCTTCAGATATAGATTCAAAATGTTTCAATCATTCATATTTGTACTTGCAGTACTGCAAAAACAGCTGTCTCCAGACCTGAATCCAAGGGAGGAAATGTTTCACATTATAACAACATGTACATCACTTCATTTTGAATCCAGTTGGATGCCGTAATCCTGTGTAGATCTGTTAATATACAGCTACTTATGGCAAATGAAAAACATCATGTACAGGAGCATTACAAGGTGCTCTGCATTTCTGCAGACAGACCTGTGGAAGCTACTGAGACTACAGGAGTATTTCCTACTGTCCCTATTTTGTGGGCCATTAAAGAACTCAGTTATGTCACATTTTCATTCCTATAGAGAAATAAATATAATCTCACCTCCTCCTAATCTACTTTTTTTCTTCTTCATGTTTCAATCATTGTATCTGACAAGAATTGAACTCTAATTCAGAGTAATTCCTTTTTCCAACATGTATGTGCTTGCATACATATACATCTGCTTATACGTGCTCTATCTATTTTTAAATGCAAACTCTTAAGTGCTCTGGAGTAAGAAGTTATGAAAATAAAGCAAGGACAACTTGATCACCTCTCTGCCCTTTTTATACGGCTGGTGTTTATTTTTGTCATATTGGCCTTGATATGCTATCCAGCTTATATGACTATGTTTTCAATCAGCAATCTTAAATGTAGTGAAATGTGACCTGAAATCTCAAGAATTTGCATAATACTTACGGTTCCACGAAAGCTAGCTCTTTCTCTATTGAATTAGCTAGAAATAATTCTGATGTATTTTGCTTCAGTGTGAAGCAAATAGTGTGAAGTGGTGCTTTTAGCAGAGCCAAGAAGTTTGGTTTAAAATAGCTCAGTATGGGGAGGCACAGTATCATAATTTACCCAAATGTTAGGGTGGCTCAAAAGCTTCACAAGTTTTTTTTGGTTTTCAGGTTTTTCCTAATTCCAGCTTACGCCCAGTCTAAATTTACTTGCCATTTTTTGTAAGAGGCAAAGAATATAATCTGCCAAATTTTGTTCATCATCTGCAAGCATTTGACTTCCTACAATTTCCTCCAAATTATGAAGGCAAGCTCAGAGGAGACCCTCCGTGCCTTACTGCAGCAGCACAGTTCCAGTGCAGGCTGGCAGGGAGACTGGTGCAGGAAACTGGAGCCTGGGAGTGTGGCATATTTGTCCCCTCACACCGTGCCCGTGTCCTTGCTGCCTGGGCAGCCCCTCTGCGCCTGCCTTCTCCCTTCCTCTGCAGCTGCAGAAAAGGTGAACCTGATCAGTTTGGATGAGTTACTTTGTATTTTTAGCAGAATATGTGAAAATTATTATGTTGGAAGTTCTATAGGAGGAGAATGAAGGAGGAAATTATAGTACGCATTTCCTTTCAGTAGCAGGCAGTGGAATGAAAATAAGTAGTCTTTTACTTGTTTGACTGGGAATACCTCTGGGCTGTGTAAGCAGTAAGTGTGGTTAAGTTCCCTAAGTGCAGAGATGATCCTCCAGAACTTCTCCAGAATGTTTGGAGTACCTTGAGTTATACCCTTAATTACAATACTTAACAAAGAAATTGTATTTTTTAATCCAGTAACTGTGTTTGCTTGGGCATCTCTTAGTGATTACACCTGAAACCAGAATTATAAATCATGACTTTGACAAATGCTGGACCACCAAACTGCAGAAAGACTTTCCTCTCCTCTCCCCATTTGCAACAGATAAAGTCAAGAAAGCAGAGATAAAAAAATTATATTCTATATTCTGGTATTCTATATGCTGCACTATATCAAGGTACAGATGTGGAAAAGCTCCTCAGTCACATTCTGCTCTTTTGAAGAGCAGTGAGCAAAGAAGCAAATGAGCAGAAATAAGAAATACCATGGAAATTTTAGTCTCCCAGCTGGCCAACTCAACTGTAGTACATGCTGGCCTGTCTTGTGCTTCCTTCTTACTTTTCCCTTTGCTTTGAGGAGAGGTACCAGAAAATCCAGAGCTGGTATTTCCACAAAGCAAAATGTATGCTCTGAGCTTTCACCCAGAACTTTTTATCACCACTGCCCATTAGCATGGGGTCAAATAAAAGAAGGAGCTGCTGGGATAATATGAAAAAGGAGTGATGACAAGAAAAATATATGGCATACATCACATGAGAAGTAGTTAAGGACAGTAAACATAGCCAATAAACTTGAAGGCCTAAGCATCAAATCCTGGACAAATATTTATACACATGTATACAAAAGCATATTTTACATAGTTGTCAACCAGGAAGGAACTTCTGTGTTAAATTTCTTGTTTTTCGACCTTTGAACCATCACATGGATCCTTTCCAAGTGGTGCATCTACCATGTCTAGTTCTTTCAGGAGGAATTGTGCTATTTACACACTCCTGGAGTCAGACAACATACTTTTGTATCAACTATGTTTGCTTGGCTGCCTCAGTGGGATAGAAGCCTAATGGGTATTTCTCTTCAGAATGTGTGAGCAGCATAATAATTAGTACTGGCCAGAAAACAAGCACTCAGTTTCATGAAAGTTGGTGAGGTTTCTGCATTTGCTTTTCTTCTGCACTAAAACTAAACTTTGAGAAATGTTTTGCACAAGAAAAGTAGAGCAGCCTCATCAGAAATCACAGTAAGATCACTCACTGATAGGATGTAGCTTTGTTATAGCTCTCGCTTACTTGCAAACTCTTCTGTCACAGAAGTGTTTTATTTTTGTATAAATTAAATATGTTTCAAGTAAAAAATACTTTCTTCATAGCCTAATTCATGTTGAATGAATGATTCATTAAACATGAGTCTCCCACCCTGCACAATAGTGCTTTAAACAATATACCTTTGAATGTGTTTTTATTTAGTTTGCATGGGACATCATTTTCTCACATGTGTAAACAGAAAGTCATAACAAAAAGTGGTGAAGGTGATACAGAAGAATGAACCAACCTGTTTGCCCAAACTGTTCCGGAGCTACTCCACAGGTTTTGTTCCCACTCTACTTCCCTCCCCACCAGCAGTGTTTTTATATGTAGGGGATCTCTTGGCACGTTGCCTTGTTCCATGACGAAATCAATGCACAGCTATGTCTTTGCTTTGGTACAAACTCAACACTTTGGCTAAAAAAAAAAGAAATTAGGAACTGAAAAATACAATAAGCAGCACTGGTGAGAGCAGGAAATTCTTCAGGAGCAGCAAAGCTTAGGATGCACCTGTAGAAGTGCCAGGCTCTCCAAGCAAAGGGGAAGGAGCAGATGGGCTGACACTCAAGATAGCCAGCACAGGAAACAAACATGGAAATAGGAGGAAGATGCCTGATCCAAAGAAGGGGAATATTTTGGACCCTTTGGGATCTTTGTATACAATAAACAAAGAAAAAAAATCAGTAATTGGTGTGTGTTACCCTGTCTCACACTGATCAGCACCATCAGTGCTGTGATGGCTCCAGCTGGCTATGAGTGAGCTCACACAGCAACAGAGAAGCAAGTGCTGATCAGACAGGCAAGGGAAAGGAACTAGACTGTGCATGTCTGTGTGGACAATGATTAAGGAATAGCTGCTCCCAAACACCTCTTCCCTGTACATGAACTTTAAGTGCACATTCAATTGTATCGTTATTAATTTGTAAGGCAGTCAAAACTGCAGTACTGTTTGAAACATCTGAGCTCAAGGACAGATGTCATGACTTCTGAGAAGTACACCTATGTTCTTGTCCATGTATCTCACCAGTTACTTAATCCTGAATAATCTAGATTAAGTAATTCTAAATAATCTAGAAAGAAGCAGTTTAAAATCTAGTCATTTCAGTGATATTTCAGCAGAGCACAACACTAATAGAAAAAGTAAGATGTTAATTCAGGGATCTTAAGCTCTGCTATGGGTCTTGGAAAGCTTTCATCCCTTATGCTGTCTATGTTTGAAACAATGACATGTACAAGACTGGAGCTAGTTTTCTATGGGATGTTTGGTAGGACTTTTCTGATCAGAAAGATGCTGGCAAAAATTAACATATACATAAATATATGTATTTCTTGATTTATTTATGCATACATACAAATCAAAAAGCTTTTCAAAACATCCCTGAATCATTACTTAAAGAAGAACTTCACAGGAAAATAGGAAAATAGGAATAATGATCCATACAAAGACAAACAAACCTTACCTATTCAGGCAATCAAAAAGATTTTTTAAATTAATTTACTGATCAGGAAAATGTAGCACTTAATGATGAAAGATTTCTCCTCCACGCTAAAACACAGTGTTTGAAGAGAGGAAAAAGGCACTACTTCCTTTCTTTCTCCAGTTACAATCTCCCATTTGAAAGTAAGGACATTTGTAAGGGCAGAATAAGGTGAGATAAGCATTGTATTCTAGGACTCAGGGGCTCAGGGAAACTGAAGAGTCCATAACTTTTTCTGCTTTATGAAATCCCTAATGAAAATAATTTGGGGGGAAAAAACCCACAGAAAAAAGTAATTGATCCTGACACAGCTGTGCTGTAACTCTTTACCCCAGCTTCCCTCAGTTCATCTATTTCTTCCAAAAATATTAGTCTAAGAGGAAGCACTTCTTAAAATCTTTCTCAAATGACTGGTGGATGAGTGTCAGAAACTTTGTTGTAAAAGCCTGAATGTCACAGCTCTGTAAGACACTTCTATATGCTATTGCAATAAATCTCCCAAAAATTATCTAGAAAGTTATTCAGAAAAGATAGTTTCTTCTGCTGTCTAGAGGGCAATGTCAAAAAAAAGGAGCCATATTCTTTTTCAGGGATGCACAGTGAAATGATTAGGGGCAATGGTCAAAAAGTGAAGCAAGTGAAATTCTGATTAAACATTAAAAAAAAATCATCATAAGAGTGGCTTCCCAGAGAGGTTCTGGATTCTTCATCCAAAACTACTGAAGAACACCCTGAGCAACCTAATCTAGCCTTGAAGTTAGCCATGATTTGGGCAATGATTTGGTGGCGGGACCAGATAACATGCAGACACCTCTACATCATTCAGTAATACTGTGAATTTTCCAAGAGTGGCAATGACTAAATGTTTTCTTTCTGGAAGGGCCTGTCATACATAGTACTGTCCCCTTTTTCATTTCATAGTGCTAATGCATAACTGGAAAGACAGCTTTATTTTCATCATATCTTTAGCTGTCCATAGAGTTTTTGTAGTCAGTCATACTGGGTGCATTTATTTTAAAACCTAATGGCTAACATGTTTCATCAAGGACACTTAAAATTCTAAATAATATTATTATATTAAATCATGTAACACAAAAAATATTTCCCAGCCTGTTGCATTCACAGTCAACCTTAAGCTACCTGGAGATTTGCTCTTATATGTAGTTGACTTCAGCTATTGTCTTCAAGGAAATATTAGCTACATTTCCATCTGTCTTCAATTCCATAAAACCCCAGTATCTCAGGGAACCGGTCTGATAAAGTTCTTCAGTTCCATTACTTATTCATTAGAAACCATTCTGAAAATCGTTATCACAAAATTATAGCTTCAGAGTATCACATAGGCTGAGTCACCTCTCAAAGACAAGAGCAGGTTTTCAGTATGTAAACCAGTTTGTCCTTATTACCCTCAGATGTATCTCATCTGGACACAAGGATTTGTATTCAACCAGTGTGCTTAAATGGTCCATAACTCAATCTTTCTCTACTATAGGTAGTAACAAAGACCCTAGGAGACCTGAGAACAGACCTTGCCAATGAAGGGTATGTCAAGTTTTTGAGTCACCTCTGCTTTGAGACAAAGTCACTTAGCCCATTCAGCAGTGGCTCCATCTTTTAATTGGTGTTTGTCCAGCTTTGCATGTGCCTGTGGAAGCCCTTCTTGGTACCTTTCCATACCTCAATAATTTTAACTTTGGTTCAGATTTGGCTTCCTTAATTCTTTCCCTGCATGTCTGTCACACACGCACTTCACTAGGACTCCCTTGGTCCCATAGCTCCAGACTTTAGAGACACCCAGCTCACATCCAGAGCTGGCCCTTAGAGACCCATTCACCCTCTTGCTCCCAAGTCATGTTACCTGCTCCTCCAGCCTGATCCCCGCTAGCGCTCACACACCCACTCACACACCCACACTCACTCCATGCGGCTGGCACGGACCCAGGGCACAGACCCTCCAACCCCTCTCTGTACTCACATCCCGTTACACACACATGCACACACAGAATGGAAAGCCATCTCCCACGGAAGAGCTGGGAAGGAGTTGAAGAAGTCAGGACAGACTGCCCCAGTCAGGCACAGTGCATGGCCAGCCAAGCAAACTGACCTGTCAACTATTCATTTGCAGTTGTCCTTTTTATTCCCTTAGTCCCCTATTTTACCTTCTTATTCCTTAAAAATTAGCTAAGCCCCTCTTTTGTCCCACCTTTGTTTCCCCTTCAAACCATCCTATAATAAGTCTTCTGTGATCATGAACTGCTTTTCTCCTTCATCCCATAGTATATCCCAGGCAGGATATTATTTGGTTTCCCCATCCTGTCATTGTCTCTCTGAGCTCCTTTGTAGGCATGCAGATAAGCTTTACCACATAACTTAGCAGTCTGGATAATAGTTGTACATTCCTCCCAGATAGCCCATCTCTGCTTCTGCTTTCCCGTTACTCTTTCTTCCAACATTTAAGCTTGGTCAGGAATTCCTGATTTGGCCAAGTTGGCCTCCTGCCACAGCTTCAACTTCCTGCCCTTCAAGACGGGCTCCCTTGTGGTTTGAGGAGATTGTCCTTGAATCGTCTTTCTCTTTTGGCCTCCTTGGTGTTCAGTGGCTTCTGGGGTCACACCCACCAGGTGTCTGGAGAAACCAAAGTCATTCAGTCACAAATGGGTCCCTGACTCCATGGGATTTGATAAAACTGCTACTAAATCAATTCAATAAAACACAGTGGGATGTGTTTCTCTACTTCTCTACTGTACCAGGTCACTAAAAAACAACCCAATCACTGCTGGTGCTCAGCACCAGAGCACATGACTGATCTGCCCTGGGAGGTTGGTTTTACATATACAAAGACAAACTGTGAACTTGAGGCTGAAGATGTCAAAAGAAGGTGGGAGCATTGAGGGAGGATCTCCCTGAGCAACCCAGGCAGGTCTGCTGGGCCCTGTCCTACGACTGTCTAAGCTTATTCCCATTTCCAAATCTGACAGGTGATAGACAGATGGACCAGACCATCCAGTGACTCACACAAGAATGAAATTGCTTGGAGCTGGTGGCTTTATGTTATCCCCCACTCTGCCCTTCAGCAGTGTACAAATATCATATTGTGAGAAACAGGAGGGAAAAGGGATGGGGGAGAAAGACTGGTGTGAGCCTCAGGAAATACAAGAGGGTTTTATCTTGAATCAAGACTTCTCATTTTAGATCTCACTTTGTCATGCGCTGCTGTACTGGCTCTTTCTGGCTTTACAATTAATAATGGGTGCAGTCCAGCATTAAGCCCTTTATATGTATTTCTCCACATTATTTACACAGAAAGCAGAAACACTACTATATTTGTTAGATTTTATCTGTATTGTTAATTTTTTTCTTTCCTTATACACTCAAATTCCTGCACAAGTCTTGAGATGAGAAGCAACCACACCACATATAGCCAGGAGTGCATGTCGGGTAGTAAAAAGGTCACTGACAAAAGCTACAAGGCACAGTGGTGACATTTGATCCTCCCACACCCTCCTTGTGAATGAATAGGAAAAAAATAGTATGTTCCAGTTGAGAGAGCAGACTGCATTATTGCAGGAGACAGGCATTGTGCTTGTCAGCACAGGCTGATCTGGCACTCTCGTTTCCCCACCCAAACCCCTCAGCAATGCATGAAACAAAATGAATTCACTTCCGCATGGAAAAACAGGCTGCTTACAAGTGATACAGATGAAAGAGATGAAAAGCCCCAGCAGCCTGTAGTGGGTAAACTACAAATAATGACTCGTCAGTGATGTTTTCCAGGATGATTTCCTTTGCCCCGGATCTGGCAGCTTGAGCCTGCTGGCCTGTGGGTCATAGAATCACAGAATCATTTAGGTTGGAAAAGACCTCTAAGATCACTGAGTCCAACCATTAACCTAACAGATCAGGTGGGTCTGCTCTTTCCTGTAGCTCTCCATGGAGGACTTGTGCTTGAAGCAGCTTGGATGACTTTGCAGTTTCAAACCTACGTTCTGTAGGAGGGGTTCACCCCAAGAGATGCCATCAGCATGGAGCAATGTGTGTGCATACACAGCTAGATGCAGCAATAACAGTATCTACCTACCCAAGTGGCAGCATGTACAGCAGCAGGTAATGGCAATGGTCCACCCCCTCCCTCTCCTCCTTCCTAGGGAAGGGTAATACTGATCACAACATCCTTACTCACAGTAAAAATAAGAATAAAGTGGCCATATGCAGAACACCTAGAGAGCACAAAGTCACACTTATGAATAATGTAGGTATCTGGGCATGTGAAAGTAGTTTTATGCCACTTTCTATCAGTAATTCTTAAATATAAGGATATTTAAGACTAACGGTGTTTCTGTTTGTACTAATAAGTCCTGGGTGCTTAAACATGAGTATATCAGCAAGTTCAGAAGTGACCACTAGTGACTCAGAGGCAGGTAGCAATTAAGAAATCACTAATTTTTCCAACAAATTAGTTCAGGAGCACCCCCTCACAAAAATGCAGTAGCAATGAGTCAATGTAAATGCCCACACATATATAGAAAGCATTCTTGGTTTTGAAGACTGGTGCAGAACTGTACAATTTTTTTCAGGATAACTAGAAGAAGAGTTCAGGACTGAAATCTTAGAGGTTTGAAAAGCTGTGTCTAAAACGAAACAGCGAAAATACAGATACATGCATCTTGAAGCTCAGCAGTCAGTTTTACATCTGCATTAGTGTTTGCTTCAGTGAACTACTTAGACATAGGTCAGGTACAGAGTAAATCACCATTTGAAGGAGACATTAATTTAATGGAGTAGTCCAAAGTTATAAGGCAAACACAACAAACCCACAACTTATGTTGCTGGGAGGAAGCAAAGTCTATCTCTGCACTTCCTACAGGATTTGATTCAGGGCAGCATTGTTGCTGTGTGCCAAGCAGAGCCCTGCACTCTGCATACAAACCATACAGGAAAAACGGAAAGGCTTATGAACTTTCAAACAGCTTCTTTATGCAGTGAGGCAGAGAGATAAAAACATGCAATATCCTTTCAAAGAACTGAGAAAATGTTTAAGAAATGTTTCAAAAATATGATGAAACATTGTAGTAGTATCAGATTAGCTAATTATCTAGTGAATCAGCTAGATTTTATATTGCACCTGCAGGAAGTGGTGTCAGTTATTTACCACAATACAGTATTATGCATCACTGCTGTTTGCAGCCTTATAAGTGAGAAGATAATTTCTCTTGAGCCTGGATTACAAATGGAGACCTATGCAACACTTGGTTTGCTTGTCCCTCTATCTGTCAACCTTTTTCCTCCCATATACTTCTGAATTAATTAGCCAATTTCAACCAAAATCTAGTGGACTGGGCTGCAGAACTCTTGTTTTTCTAATCTCTGTGAATGGAAGCCACACTCTCCTGTTCCAAGGAGATTAACCCTCCCTAATATCTGATACTCAGACTTTAACATATATTGAAGCATTTTGTCATTAGAAGTAATCTTAGAGAATTTACAGAAGAAAGTGCAATCAGAGTAGATATCTGTGTCAAGTAGCAATAAAGTGATCAAGATCATACCACCATGCTGAAGAAGACAACTGGATAACATCAACCTGGTGAGCTAAAAAGATCAGGGGTCAGGAAGGGAATGCTGGTGCTCAGACCATTTTCAGGCAGCTCATCTGGTAAACAAGGTTATAACATAGCCTGTGTTCACAGCAGCAGATATGGCTTTGCAGAGAACATGAACGGGATGCTTTTCATGTCCTTTAGATGGCCACCAGTGCAAGTTCAGAGTTAAGGCACCATTGTCTGTCAGTCTCTTTGTCCACCTATAGCTCTAAATTAGGTGCAGTGGGAACTGCCTCCAGGAAAAACTTACAGGTTGAATAATTCCTATATCCTGCAGGTGCTCAAGCACCAGGCCCAGAGCACAGTTCACCGGAAAAATTTACATTTTTGCATTGCCTGCAGAGGAGGTGAAAGAAAGGAGAGCTGAACTGGATGCCCAGACACTGAGTTAAAAAGGATTTTTTCACAGTATCTGGTAAGGGTGGTTAGATGGGACACATTTATTTACAGCTGTCACTTTGTGCTTGCTGGTTTCCTCATCCCTGCCCATTTATCACTTTATTTTCAGTGTTCATCTCAAATCTTCTCTAAATGTTATGACAGCATTTGTCCTGTGAAATAAGGAAGAATTGAGAAGATGACAGTCACTGCTATTTCAACAAAAGCCAGGAAAAATACCATTTCTTTAATTATTATAACAGCTTCTGCTCTTTTAGGTTCAAATTCTCTCATTCATAAGTTCTACTGAGAAGTGACAGGCAGTAATTGCAGGTGTCCACAAGACTGGGAGTGTTTAGTGTGCTGTGAATATCATAGTTGTTTGGGAAAGATTCAATCTTATCTGCTACACATCATCTTTTACCAGCAATTTCTACCATGAAGGATTTTTGCTGTCCTCAGTCATGCTCTGGGTGCCAGAACTATCTATATTTGACAATAAAAAAGAGAAGAATACATCGAACTTTTAAATTGGGAATAGCTGGAGGATGGCCTATTATCCCTAGTTGCCTCAAAAATGCCATCCACAGACCTTCAGGTAGCAGTGGGAGTTTGCTGATTTTCTCTTACAATACTTGTATGCTGTCTGATAATTTGTGCATAATACAAGACCATTCTTATCAAGTTCCCTGATGTCAAAGCAAAAACTGGCAATTAGGTTCCTGAATTATTTCTGTCTTCTGAACTTTTACACCCACTTTCTAATCATCTTGCCCAAAGATTTAGTGTAAAGGCTATCAAAAAAGAACTCACACCTCGATAAGATTTGTTTAGATTTGTTATCTTGCAAACTCACACAGCTCAGAGGACTCAAAAGTTGCCTATCAGTTTATGAGATACACTGGTTTCAAAAACTGTGATTTTCTTTATGTTATGCAAAAATAAGCACTAGCAAAACAGTTTAAGGGGAATATGGGTCCCTGAGCCCTTTCCTGCAATTGCAGGGGAAATCCTAAATTTTTATTTAGTCTTGTTTACAGTACTGAATTCCTGTGGAATAAAGTCAGATTACTTAAGGTCATCTGCGTAGGAAAACTGCTCAGGAAAGAGGTCAAATCCAGCTCACTCCACAGACTTAAGCTTCAGACTTACAAAACACACTGCTTTTCACCTCCCTTCGTTTTTCCTCATTTCACTTTATCTTCTGTTCTTCCCTCTTCTTCCATTCAGGGAGTACTCTTTCATCTCTTCTTTTCTGAGGCACTGTTATTATCTTCATTATGCCTCTTGTGATAATCCTGGAGGGCCAGAAAGTTTGCAAGGAGTGATTTCGTGCTGACATTCATATTGGGAAAGAATACACCATCTTCTGAAACACTGGGAGATGTGTTTTTGCTGTGTTTTCTGCTGCCCGTTCAACTCTGCTTGTACTATTTATTCATCTTGATTAGGCTGCCAAGGCTTGCTGAAAGGAGGCTTGACATTTACTTGTCATTGACACTCCTTATGTAGTTCGAGGTGTTACAAAATCAGTAGCAGGGACACCTTCCAGAGGCCCTGAGTCTCCACTGACCTTATTTATTTATTCATTCTTTATGAATCAATGTCATATCTGAAGAGAAGAAAAAAGTTTTTATGAATCAGGCTACTGAAAAATAGTGGAGTTTGAAAGTTTTAAACTTTTAAATGAATTATTCCATTGTTCCACTCTAAAAGTGACTCTTAGATTTACTAAAGCTATATATCTTCAATACCCAGAGCAGCAGAGATGGCAGTGTTACTGCATAAACTGCTTAGGATAACTAGCTGTTTTTTCCAACATGGTATTTGCTGAGTTAATGAAACTAAAAAGCACAAATTGAAAACACATGCAAAAAAAAATGCAACAGAAAAACAACCAACCAGCCAAAAAAAATCAAACAACCCAACAACCAACAAACCAATTATATTCTATTGTATATAATAAAATGTCACAAAGTTCAACTGTGAATACCTTGCATTCGTCTTTACAGGATGATGAAAATAAGGAACAAATAAAGAACAGTCAATTGAGCCTGCCAAAGCAAAACCCATGTGCTTACTGAAAGGAATAAGGGGGAAGACTTCCTGTATGAGCTAATCTTACTGAACTGCCTCCCACAGACAGTCTCCTGCAACAAACAGTGTCATAAAGAGAGAACAGTTGTCATCTCTGTTATGAAGACATGACACTGTTATAACTGCCTGACCACTTTGGGTCTGAGAGCCTGAGTCGCTTTGAAACTGAGTTTCAGTTCTGCAAAGTGTACATCATTTCTGGGAAAATAGGATGAGAAAAATTCAAATTATGTGCTTACCATGCCACTTACCAGTGCAGGCTTTGACTAGAGCACAGCATTTCTCAGTTCTTTCAGAACTGCTTAGGCCTGACTGAGATGTGTCACAAATGTCCTTTCTCACAATCTGTTAAAGATGGATGCTTGGTAAGCAATTATTAAAAAATTATTAATAATTTATAGTTAGCATTCTGACATTACATAGCCTCTTTTGTTTAGATTTTGAGATTGGAGACTTATTTTGTGTTGGCTTTTTGACTAAGGACATAGAATCTCCCTGTTTGAAGAGGGCACAAAGGAACTAACTTGCTCTTGCAGAGAACACTTAATGCTTCCTTAGATGATTTCACACAGCTGCAAACACACACAATTTACACACTTGCCTGAGAAATTCATGTGACAACTAATCCGAGCCTATGGGCAAGATAGAGAAGTAAAATAACCCATTGTGTGTTGATGAACTATGTTTTCATGGCCACTGCAAAGTTGGTAATTGCCTCCTTGCCTTCAGCAAAGTCGGATTCACCACTTGTCATTTGCAAACAAATTAATTTAGAGCAAACAGACTGGGGTCCGTTGAGTTCATGTTTTCCTCACATTTTAGGCGGAGCACGTCGCTGAAATGAGATCATTATTTGAACAAGGAGTCCGGGAGCTTTACGAGTAATTTCCTGGGACTCACTGGTGTGCCTTATCGCTGATAACTTCCCAAGTTTAACTCGGGGAGGTCATCGCAAAGTAGGGAGCAGAGGGCAAACAGCACCCAGGCTCTCACCTTCTCGACCCGAGCCCCGAAAAGCCCTCGTTTGGCTCTGGAAGCAGCGGAGCGGCCGGACCCGGCGGGGCGGGGGCGCTGGGACGCGGCCCCGGGTGCGGAGCCCTCGGTCCGCACCGGCCCC
>WEIV01011466.1:136956-197908 GCA_013390005.1 Calyptomena viridis | reverse complement strand
CGGGGCGGGGACCGCAGACGCCGCTGTCCCTCGGCGGCGGGAGCAGCTGCCGCCGCCCCTCAGCGCGTCCCCGAGCGATGCCGTTCCAGCAGGGCTCTGCCCGGACGCGGCAGCGCACCGTGCTCCTGGTGGGGATCGTGGTCCTGCTGGCCGCCCTCGTCCTCGCCGTCGTGCTGGCCTCTCTCCTGACCCATGGAAAGCAAGAGGTCAGTCCGCAAATGCTGAAGTGGCAGGACAGAGGGACCACTAAGAACCTACAAGAAGTCATCCTAGGAAGATGCTACAACTACATTGCAGAGCGGTACCCGGAGCTGGGGTGAGTAGTGGTCTCAGTCGTGCCACAGATGTCAGGTGAAGAAGAGAGAGCTGTCTATCACCTTCATCCGACCGTGTCCACTGGGTTCGCAATGGCAGAGAGAAATTAAGGGAGCAAGACCCCTGTTTGGTTGAAAAATGTGCTGACGGAAACTGTCAGTGCCCCAGTGGTGGCTTTTTAAGGAAACTACCTGCAGAGCTAATATGAGTAACACTAATCTTAGGTCAACACATAATCATAAATGGATTTTGCAACTTCTCTAAAGCTAAAATAAAATCTGAATTCTAACAGGTACGTGGAGGTGAAGCAATTTGCTGTAAAGATGATCTGCTAAAATCTTGTAATGTGACACTGCAGTCATGTAGCCAAAACTTCACAGAAGAGAAGAAGGTTCAACACAGATGTATGGGACAGGCAAAGATGTTAGAAAGGCATTGATAAGTATCTTGGGGTTATCCAAAACATGTTTTTAGCATGTGAATAAGACTGCGCTGAGCATGAGCCACAGACACCTTGCACAGAGAATTAGAGATGGATCACAGTACCAGCTCAGCAATCCCAGGCAAAACCTTCCTCCAGTGATGGTCATTGCTCTGCCTATCACAGCAGGTAGTGGAACACCCCGAGCAGCCCACTGTTCCTCTGCTACAGAAGAGGTTCCCTGGGCCTAGGTCTGCAATAATATATTAGGGCCGAGAACTAATTTTCTGATCCTCTTTGCTGCAGGGAAAGGCAGAGTATGAAATAAGGAGTGCCCTGGGCCCCCAGAAAGTACTGGGGACACCCAGACCCTCAGGATGGGATCCAGAGTAGCCAGGGTCTCTCAGCAGGGAACCATCCATCAATTCTGTGGCACCAGCCTCCCTATTTTTTGTCTGCAGTGAGCCTCTGGGAGACTTTTTCAGCACCAGGGGCTGAGTGCTGTTGGGCTGCCCCACATCTTGGCCAAGTTACAGAACCTTCTGGTATTTGTCCTAAAAAAGTTCTCGTTTTCATGACCTTGAACTGATGAGAACAAAGCTGTACATAGTTTGCTTGCATTTGGATTTCTTTTGGCTTTGGATATCCTGTGCTGTATGAAAAGCTTATTTGCAGCATTTGAAGGGAAATGGTCATGTGGAGCATCATGGCCTGAGCATGCAGAAACCTAAGTTCATGCTTCACATTAAATACTAACTGGCTTTACTGAAGAGAAGGATTCTTTTACAAACAAAATTAAAAAGTTCCTGAAGATTTTACAAAATCGTATGCATGTTTCTAAAAGTATACATTAATTTAAGAAGTATACACTCAATATTTAAATCTGATATTTTTTTGAAACTGAATAGCCTTTATTACTCGTGCTTGTTTCATTCAAATTGGAGTGCTTTAGATGTAAAAAATACTTTTATGTTAATATGCCTTCAGCCAATGCCACATACATTTTCACTGACAACACAGTCTGAACCTGGACTACAAATATAGCTGGGAATGATTTGTTTAAGCAATTAATTCAAGGACACCTCTAAAAATATCAGAAGTCCATGGTTATAAGTTTTCTAAAAAGGTGGTTTTTACAAGGCATAATATTTTGTGCTATTCATAATCCAACAATGTGTAATGGCTTCATGGCTGTGAGCTCACTTTCTTTCCGATTAGATTACTTCTTTTTGTTTTATTTTATTGAAGACACAAATTTATCCGAAACATAGAGCACACAAAAAGGAAAAATGTGCTCATTTAAGTAAATGTGCAAGAGGTTTCTTGAACAGAGAATTAAAAGTAGGTGCTTTTCTGGCAAGCCAACCTGAAATTCCTTGTTTCTGATCACGCTGAGCTCGGTGCAGTTCATCATGTAACCAACCACTTCTGTCCCTGGCACTTTCTGATAATGACATGGGTGCCTTTAGGACACATCAGAGAGCCCTGTATCTTTCATCCTGCACTCTTTCATCATTAATGTAGACCTTGGATCTTGTGTTGTGTGAGATCTGTGGTGCACTTAATCAAAAAAAAGGAGTAGGAACAGGGAACTGCAGAAACACAGGCAGGCTCATGAGCTGAGCGAGCTGTGTCCTATACTCTGCTAGGACTGTTGTTGCCACTACTCCCATCATGGGAGCCTTGCTGCCTTGGTGAAATCTTCTCACTTCCACATGAATTTGTCCATATTCTGTTCTTGCCCTTTTAATCTTACTCCTAATGCGTATTTGTTTAAAAAGTTCTGTTTTTAGTAAACTCGTGGTTTTCCTCATGTTTTTTACCTTTTTTTTGATGTTAGAGCCATTAAGTTCCCCCTTTGATGATACTTTCTGAACGTAAAATCTATTCACTGCGGTAGTTACCAAGCTCAAAATTTACTACATTTTGGAGTGCCACATTTCAAACTCGAATAGTTCAGGTTTTGAAGAAAAGGGGCATTGTTGACATGTGACTATGGAGTTCATAATGTTTCTAGATGTCACAGATGGATTTAACAGAAGTCACAAGTTTACATCGCCCCTTTTGCAACTGTGTGCTGTAAATCATGTGAGAAGGCCTCGGACATGCTAGTGTACATCTTCACTGTGATGGCTCTTTCATCCTTGAGGATATCTCCTTGCACTCTCCCCCATCTTAAAGGAGCCCCATACACCATGCACAGTCAGCTCGCTCTGGTTGTGCTCTTCCCTTTTCCCATGCTGTCTGTGGGCTGAACCCAAGCCCAGTGAGGCCACTGAAAGGCTGTTGCTGTCTGCAGTCAAGTTTTGTAAACTTCTCATGTGATCAGATTTTATCTTGTTGATTTGCTTTTTCTTCAAATTCATCAAAACATTGAGGCACTGCATTGAACTTGCTCACTATAGTATATACTGCATGTACTAGTAATAGTTTTGTTTAAATGCTGAGTGCAATACAACCCTCAGGTTTATTTCTGCAGCTGACTGAATGACTCTTATCATTTGTACACATACAGTTTCCTCAGTTTTCCTGCACAGAACTGTTCTTATGGCAAAGTTCATGAGAAAGAGGAAAGGAATACCAAATGCTTCAATAATGCATTTTCAATATTAGCCACATTTTTTAGGAAAAGTGGGAATTATAGAGCAGCAGGCTTTAGGGGATTTTTTCCCTTCACACAGAGTTGCATAACTAGATACTGACAGTAAAGAACAGTATTTCTTTTTTGGCTTCCCTGGAAAATACCGGCTCCAAAGCAACAGTTTGTCACAGCTCAATGGTTTTTTCAACATTAACTGAAGCTGGAAGTTCTCATTTCACTAGTTTTGCAAAAATCCTATACTCATCAGCCGTGGCCATTGATACGTATTGTAGTTTTGGCTGAATAAAGGCCTAAGGCAGTTTGGTCTGAAGAAACGATTTGACCTCAAATTACTTTGTCTCCTCCTTCCCAGTAATACGGACTCCCTCTTGTGGCTAACACACCGCCCGCAAGTCTCATCTCCAGGTCTCATGCAATGCAAATTTAAGCGTACAAGAATTTATCCCTGGTACAGTCGGAGGTGGGAGCACAGTGGAATGCACAGCGCTGCAGGCTCACCAGCACGGGGCAGGGCAGTCAGAAGATCTGTGCTGGTCGAGACCACTTGTGGCGACACGACAACTTATTCATCGCTCAGAGGATGCTGCTTATGATGGTTATGCATCTTGGTACTTTTGTGGGGGGAACAGGTAGCAAGAGATGTAACATAAAATTTGCTGATGCAAAGTTAACTGGTTTAGTTTTCCTCTTCACCATATTGGAATTGGCAGGCTGAAGTCAGGTATTATCAACACCTTGTGACCTGGGGAAGGAGGGGAGAAGACACATTATCTAAGAGGTCGTAGTAACTCATCCCCAAAGCATAAACAATGCCTTTTTTTTTTTTTTTTATCTAGAAATAAACTGAATTTACACTTGTAGCTCAAGAAAAATTTCACTCCCAGATAATGGCTGCTCCCTTCTCACAGCTGCAATCACTTCTTGGTCTCTGATTCACAGAATCACAGAACGGGTAAGGTTGGAAGGGATTGCAGTGGGTCATCTGGCCCAGCCTCCCTGCTAAAGCAGGATTGTCTAGAGCTCATTGCACACAACTGCGTCCAGACAAGCTTGCAAGGACCTACTATATAAAAATGGTTGAAGTCAAACCAGCTTATTTTCTGTCTGGCTTCTGCCAGTAAGAGAGCACCAAGGACACAGACAGGAAGCACCTTCAATAACACATGTGACTGCCAGGCACAGCAATCCTACTGTGCCTTGCTAACAGTGCAAAAACCTGGTGATGAAGCTGCAAAGTGTAAAACTTTCAATACATTATTCATGCAATCTTGTGTGGACACACAAGATATATTTGCCACTTAAATATAATTAGATCAACTAATGTTGTTCTTATTGTTAGTGGCAAATTCTGTTACAGCAAATTTTAAGTGTGTTTTTCCATTAAATTTACTAAGAGTTGGTGTATGTCCAGGACAGCTTTACCTTTTGACTACACAGTCATGAATGCATTTTGCCTTTCTATTCCTTTGCAGCCTGTGGAGATGGAGATATATTTTTTCAAAAAGAACACATGGAACATGATTTTGTGTGGGATATTATTGCATTCACAGCATAATTTCTTGCAGAAATAAATGGCAGGTTGGTTGTATGCTTACTTTTGCATTTTGCCTTCATGCTTTACTAGGTATTTTTAATCTAATTTCCTTGTATTTGTTCACTGATTGTTAATGCATTCACAAGGATGGCACTGAACAACAGCCATGATTTGATTCAATGTCACAAAATCCTAGCTTTATTTCTTATAGCCATGGCATTATCCTGAAGCTTACCTGAGATTTGTTTCTTCTTTGAGAAAATATGCCTTACATAAGAGAAACCTTTACTGACTAAATTCTGAAGAGTATGGTGTTACTACCTAATTGTAATGCATTAGACTTTCTTAGAGCTCTCAGCAGATTTCTAAAGCTTCTTAATTTGATGTCCACCAAACTGCAAAAGTGTTTCTTTGCTTTTAAGAATACACTTTCTAAAAAAAAATTGAATTGCTACCATTGCTACACCATCTCTTTTGGTTCCAGAGCAAACAGAAGGCTTTGTTACCACTGCCTGTGGAAAAAGACACGGGGTCCTGATGATAAGCAGGACCATGAAGCACCAATGTTCTCTCGTGACATCAGTAAACAATGATTTGAGGTGCATGAGAAAGAGCATTGGCAGCAGGTGGAGAAAGGGGATCTTTCCCCTCTGCTCAGTCTTGGTGAGATGTGTCTGTATTGTTGGGTCCATTTCTGGTCTTGGCTGTGCAATGGAGCCGGGGACACACCTGGAACACATCCAGTGAAGGACCATGAAGACAATTGAAGTGTCTGACGTATGGGGAGAAATTGAGATAGCTGAGACTGCCCAGCCTGGAGAAGAGTGATAAATAACTGATGGACAGAGTAAAAAAGAGAGAGACAAACTTTTCTCAAGGGTATTCAGTTGCAGGAAAGAGGCAATGGGAACTATTAAAGTACATAACATTCAAACTAAGCATAAATCACAAAACTTTTTTTTTACTGTGAGGGTGATCAAAGAGCAGAACAGGTTGCCTGGAGGGTTTGTGGAGGCTCCATCCTTGGAGGTATTCAAAACCAGACTGGACATGGCCCTCAACAATCTCTGAGCCAGAGGCTGGACTAGACAATCACCAGAGGTGCCTTCCTATTCTTTCATTTCTTAGAAAATGTCTTTAGACTTGCAACAGGTCCACTAGGAAATTAGAACAAAGAGTAATGAAGAAATGGTTTAGCTCATCTCTAATGGAAATGGTATTGATATCGTTACTACTTCTGGTTTGTCTCTCAGCATTAAGATGGGCACCATATCATCATAATAACACACTGCTTATTAAATTGTCCAAGTCAGAACACTTGTGCATGCTGTTAATGTTTCCCCTCCCTATTTCATGTGCCATTGTGCTGACTTGAATATCCCTTCTGTGTTGGCCTTTGTTTTATGGAACATGCATAGCTCTGTTTTTTGTCTGTCCTTCAATGTTTATAACAAGGTCTTCTTTTACAATCATTTTCCCCTAATTCATATATGAATTACTTTAATTGCTCTCGTAATTTCTTGGTAGCAAAGACATGATCATTATAAATGTTAACAATTGTTTAAATCGTACCTAAAAGCGCACTTCTCTTGAGCACTGCTGTAGTGAGCTTTAGTGAGGAATTGGAATATAATGTTTAGTAGGCACAAATGAACAGTTCTTAGCACTCGAGAATATAGAGTCAGGGTTACTGACTCTGGAGTTCCTCCTTCAAATGAGTCCACATGCTGTTTAGAGCTAGTTTCCGTAACTTCTCTGGGCTGCAAGATAAGACTCTGTTTGGGTTTTATTGTCATCTCTTTCAGGGAAGTTCATTAGAAAGAATTAATTTTTTCCTTAGCAAGAGACAAGTTCATATGGTGCTGGGTAGCTGTAATTTATTTGTTCGTGAGATAATTAATCACCAACGTATTTATTCCTGCTCTTCTGGAGTATAAACGTCAGTGCCAGGCTGTGAAAGGCCACCCAATTCTGTGCAAAGCTCATACTCAGTTCTGTGCAGAAAATCTACCTTCCCACACTGTAACTGCACTGACAACAGCAACCCAAGGTCTGAGTGTCCTGCAAATTTAAGGAGGAGGTGTCAAAAGATACATTGTCTTTTCTCCATGGCCAACATCAGTGTGTGTCCAAGGTACAGAAATGCTGTTGAGATCTGAATTTCTCTCTCACTTTGGCAGCTGTGTGTCAACTCACCTATCAGTTGCCTACATTGAGTTATCATCATATAAAAATTGTTATTAAAATACTATGTATTTCTCATATACTCAAACTTCTTACATTTATTTTAGAGTGGTTAGATATTTGATGGTTCTCAATACAAGATTCTGTAAGATTTCAAATAATTTTTCACATCTGGATTAGCCTACATATACTGCATCATGATTACTCCACCATTATATACTAAAATCTCCTTGCAGGGAAACTCTCCTTTGGTTTTAATCACAGATACTAGAGAGAATATTATTCTGCCTGTACTGGCCTTCTACACATTAATTGGAAGTATTTGTTGATGAAATACTGTTCTACTTAGCTTTTCACTGCAACTTTTTGCAGCTATTTAATCAGACACAGTCAGTTAGCTGCCTGTTCTTTGCCTTCTTTCTTTTTTATTGATTTTATAGAACTGGCTCTACAGAGCAATGTCTCATGTCTAAATTATAGCACCACCCTAGGTTTGAAATTATTGAATGTTTGTAGGAGCTTATTGCTGAAAGGGGAAATCCTGTTTCTTCCCCTTTCCCTGCTTCAGTTCTCCTATAACATCTGTGGAGATGTTAGTGAAAAAAAAAACCATACTCAGAGCTAGTATTATTCAGCTGTCATTGCTAAGGTATGGTTAAACTCAAGAAGTGTTGAACACCTCAAAGCACCATGGGGAACTATAACTGCTTATCCATAGGGATAGGAGGAATAGATCCTTTTTCCCTCTAGAGTCAAGTGAAAGTCTATCTTAAGTGTCCAAGGGTGAAAACATATGCTAAAGATACAATCTCTCTTCCCAGGAGATGACACCAAAATAAGGTATTAGCAAGGAACTTACTTACAGTTGTACTAAATCTCCGATGTGTTTCCTTGTCCTGCTGACACATGCCACCCTCGAAGCATGGACTTCTCCTGACTTACTGCATTTATGCCACATCCCAGCAGCTTTAGTTCTGTAAAAAGAAAAAACCCAAAAGGTAGTGCAAATTCATATTATGGGGGGAAGAATGCAGCTGCATTAACCATTGAGTATTTCTCTGCTGTAGCATACTTTTAATTTAGATCATTGTTATGGAAGTGTTTTTCCAAGTTAATATTAAAACTCTACTAAAAATATAATTTCTAATCTAGGGGTAGAATGTCAGTTTAAATTCATTTTTTTCTGTATCTGTTGATGACAGAGCCCTCACTTATAAGCTTAAACTATAGACAAACTATGACCATCTGTCAAAATGCAGTCCAGGTGAGACTCCTGCCCTTTTGGAGGCTTTTGTCCCACTTACAGAGCATTTCTGAAAACACCATCTGCTTAAGCGGCTTGGTTTTTTCACCCAGGGAGGCTGAAATCCACCCAGCAAAAAAAAATCTGCTTATGTAGATGAACTCTTCACTGGTTTATAGCAGCCACCTCTTGACTCAACCCTTCCCGGAAGGGTGATAAAGCTTAGTGTTGTCCTGGAGCACCAATTCCTGCCTCACATAAAATACTGTAGGAGCTATAAAATAAGGCCACAAATACTCTTCCCTTAAAGCCTTCTCATAGCTGCCAAAGGTGAAGGACCGGTGTGATGAGGAGCTCTCATTTGTTCCAGGACATCTCTCCTACATAAACATGCACCCAGCAGCAATCTCACGTAGTACTTCTTTTTCCAGACCTCCAGGCTCCCTGTCTTTGCCATGCAGAATTTAATTGCTCTGCCTACAGGCAACCTTTCCAGAAGTCATCTTTTTCTGAGTCAGGGTTCTGGATTTCTGTCTCTATCCCTAGACAGTTCCTCCAATGCTTTCTTTACTGGCTTTTGAGCCATTTAATTCGCAGAAAGCAATATTTACAAAGTCAAGCAGCCAAAAAAAAAAGCATGTAGTTTTCATGTTGAAAAAAATTCAGTTGCCATAAATGTTATGGTGGCAGACACTTTGCAATAATTAAACTAAGGGGGTAAAGAGAGGCCAGCGCATATTGAAAACGCTGATTGACAAGCCTGAGTTTTTCCTTGTTCTTTTCCCTTGCTAATTTTTCCACTCTCTGTTATCCTAATGTTAAAACCAGCAGACAGTGTCCTCAAATTCTCAGCAATGACCGTGTTTTGGCTTACCTCTGTTAATTCACATCTGTCTAATTTTTAGGGCAAAGATACCTAATGGGAGGGGTTGGGTGCTACAATAGTAGGAAGAAGTCGATCCGTTGCATGCACATCCCCGTTTTCCAACTCCGTGCTCTGGAGATGGGTCGGGCCGTTCACCTGGCATGAAGAACCGCACACCTTTGGGGTTGACCTCAGCTGCAGCTCCTGGGAAGTCCCTTCTCCCGCGAGGTGGCAGCGTTCTCCTGGAGTTTAGCTCCAAGCTCAAGCTGGCTGCAGAGAAGTCCGGCCACAGCTGCCTGCGCTGTCCTTGGCAAAAGCTCCAAAAAAACTGCTCCACGACTGGGACACAGAATCACAGAATATTCTACCCACAAGGATCATCGAGTCCAACTCTTAAAGGAATGGCCCATACAGGAATTGAACCCACAATCGTGGCGTTATTAGCACCATGCTCTAACCAACACATGTCAAGGTTGCAAGTAGTGAAGGGAAAGCTGAAGAAAAAAGCAGAAATATTTAAGGCAAAAAAGGTAGCCAAAGGAAACTGGGGTTCAGAGGGCTTCCTCTCAACACATGCATAAAGGTTACTGTTCCTTGCATAGTTTTTGACAACATAGCTACTCATAAGCTCACCTGAAAAACCAGATTGAGTATGGATGTATAAATTGCACTACTTTCTACAGACATCACAGTTTACCTAAATGGTGCAGATGAATTGACACAGGCAAAGATGAGTCTGTTAGATGCAGAAATGTTGCTACACCATTTTAGTTCATTTGACATGTATTCTCCTTCTGACATATCTGGGCTTTTACAGGTGAAGACGATGCCTTAGACTCCCAGAAGAGTGTGAACTGGTTTTATGCCTTTAAAGGGCTTTTTTATAACTGCAAACAGCTCATTGACTTTTCAAAGAGCCAGATTTCTGAGTGCTTAGGTTCATCACTGTTTTGGCTAGGAATCAGCAGAGATGAAACCTATCCTTTATATTATACCAATTAAATCAATTTCAATTGAGGGTGAATTTACTCTGTCACATCCAGTTAAACTAAAAAAATAAAATTACAAAGCAAAGAAAAAAAGATCTATAGTACCAGGTAGCTCAATGCCAACCCATTCCTTTCAGTGTAAGGATATTCTTTCAAGGTCAGCCGGACCAGCGTATAGATATGCAAGAAATAATGTTGCAAAAAGTGTCCATTTTTCTAATATGCACATTAAAATTTGGCTGCTGGGATAGATGCTAATGGAAATATTCTTGGCCCCAGCTTTCATTTGATAGATTAATGTGATATTCATATACAAGGCAAATGGATAGAAATACTCAAATTTATTGGAAAATGCAGCTTCTACTCAAATGTAAGGACAAATGGAGGATATGCTTTGCAGTATGTATAACATTTGGATTTAATAAGGAAATATAGTTTTAATTCTTATTTTCCTCCCAGCCCTTATTCAATGCTATACTGGGTTCAGGGTAGAGGCTTTGTCTCCAAAAGGTCCTCAGTCAAGTTCTTCAATCCTTGTTTTCTGGAGAAAGGGTTACAGGTTTAAAGTTTACAGCAGGTTTCACAGTATTCTTTCTAAGCCTGTTATTATTTCACATTTACCATCATTTCCCAAACTTTATTCATTAAAAAAAACCAAACCTTTGAAAAAATAAACATAGAGTATATTTATGGTACATATTGCTGAATTTGGATAAAATATTTCAGAGTCTATATTAGAATAAAAGTTCTTAAATATTCCAGCATAAACAAACTTAGCGTCAAAGGAAAAAATCCATTATGCATAAAGAGATGATATTTACATGTAGGATGTAGAATTAGTATACAACCCAAAATACACAAACAAAAACCAGAGAAAGAGAGCACTTGAGCCCCACAGCAGTGTGGGACATAAGAGTATTCACCATGGATTCCAAATTATCTAAATTAGATACATTTAATTAACCGGTAGACTGAGAATCTCTTTTGCAGCCTTTATTTCTTTTGTAAATGCAGAAAGAAAATGAAATCAGCTCATTCTGTGACTTAATAGTTGGGAGCCGCCTCAAGAGGACAGTTTGTTTCTCAGGCGTTTTTTTGGCAAAGCAGATGTGCTTGTTTCAACCTGAAGCTGTTCTTGCTGGAATTTTTAGCATACCACATGCCAGAAAAGTTCTCATACTAGAAGGCCCTTACCACTACTCAGTGTGAGTTAAATGCTGTACACCAGACAAATATTTTCTTTCTGTGATGAAAAAAGGGTCAGGTGAAACTTATATTAACAGAGTCTACCTCAACAGCAAGTCTGGAAAGAATGGCATATATTCCTGGAGGTGGGATTAGCAGATCCTAAAGTCTTTTCAGTTATTTTTTTTGGTCATATATAAACCAAAGTCACAGTTCTTTGTGACTGGTAATCTCTTTGGAATGTGAGGCAAAACTTGTGTTTCCTATCAGAGAAATAGCTTTCCAATGGAAAATCAATTAATAATTTTTGTTCAGTTGTAAAAATATATATGTTGATAGGTGAGGACAGCAAAAAAAAAAAAAAAGGTTGTTTAGCTTTTGTATGTGTTTTTTTTACATTGAATTTACATTATATTTTGATTTCTAAAACAGTGCTGAAATAGCCTAGTTTCCATAAAAGCCCATCTTCATCCCTTGTCATTCTTCTGTGTGGTACAATTAACAGTACCATGTTGCTTACCAACTGTAGAAGGGTTTCTTCGTCCATTTGAAGGCTAAACCCTATCAACTTCTATGGCATTAAACATACAATTTGGCTGAGCTCTGCCAGGACTATGAATAAAGACTCTTCTCTCAGATATTAGTGACATTGACACACATCATCCAGTGCTGAGTTTGGTGTCTGGAAAGGTTAGAAAACTGATGCTTTGGATTCGTGACTCAGCAATCTGTCTCAGCAGGATCATGAATCTCCTGGATGCTTGTTGCTTTGTGCCTCTTATGGCCATGACTTGAGTCGAGCAGCAGAAATACTTTATACTGTGTCTGTCACTTACCTCTCTGCTTTGGAAATTTAAAAAAACAGGTTTCTCATGGTTCCTTGAAAAATATTGTGCCTTCTGAAACCAAGCTTAAAAACTTTGCCATATGAAAGGATAGATCACCATGTCCCCCACTGTCATCTGTGGCTGTTAACACTGTTACATATAACAGGTTTTAGGAGTAGCTTAAAAGAAGTAAAAGAGTCCTGCCAGGAGGACAAATCATTTGACAGATTAGAAAGTGTGAGCCATATAAATGTCTGGGAGATGTACCTGTGTTTACAGCTAAGCCCTACAAATTATCTTTATGATACAGTTGACTGTGCAGAGCAAAGAGGACAGCTGCCTGTTCTCTAATGTCATCCCTCAACTAGCAGGAGCCTTCTATTTTGGCTGATTCAGTGTGGCTGTGTTGTAATCCTTTTTGGCAGGAAGAGCCTAAATAAAGCCCCTAAATAAAGTACCAAAGTTTGGAGTATGGTCTACACTTTGCAGCTGGAGAAACGACAAAATTTTCAGGAGAAAATTTAATACACTCAAGTTAAATCCTGCTAAGTAAAACACATGAATTCTCACTGACACAACAGCGTAACAGCAAAGCAATGACTGTGTTCCCTACAGCACCAACAGTTTGGCTTCTTATTTCTACAGTGACTGTGACTGAAACTGCATTTAGGCTTTTGGATAAAAAGCAACAGCCCTGTAAAAAATCATCACTGTTACTCATCTTTACTGACCTGAGGTAAATTTGTTAGTTGTCTTTACTAATGTGAGGTCCCTAACTCAGCTGGGGCTGCCCCTGTAACAAACTGGCATGACATGAAAGGAAATGCAGGATGTGCCAGAGCTGCCTCCGGTGGCCATTTGGCTCCAGCCCCAGGCTGATGTGCCCTGTCCCTGCCCCGAGGCTCTGCCTGTGTTTCAGACAGCATTGTACAGTGGCAATACACAAAATCGTTTTAAGTCATTGGGTCAGTGGGTCTGTGGGATATCTGCAGCCCAGATAGAGCTCTGCAGTGTAATGCACTTGACCGCCCCAAGAGTGAAAGATGAGAAAATATACACTGCTGATCCTCCACAGAGGAGGACTGAAAGAAGCCGGAGCATAAAAACCTGCCCTATAATCTTCTTGGTGGTATGACCTTCCAATATCATATTGAACACTAAGTTAGATAGGTTACTGCATAAAGAAAGGCCTGGGACATCTTGCTATGAATTTCCTGGTCCTTCCTGGTGTGATACTGTCCCAGGCCCCTTCGGTGGGTCTGACAGAGGCAATCCCCTCTGGTATGTAGTGCTGCTGTAGTGCTGTCCCTTTCCTCTGGAAACAGAGAGACAGACAGTGTCTGGCCTCCTGTTTTTGTGATGTTTGCTTTCCATAAACTTAGGAAGGGAAGGAGACAATCCATGTCCAGATAATGAGGAAATGGCCAGGAGATGACAAGTCGTGCTTGTTTAGGCATGACCCATGTTATACAAACAGCAAAACTCTCTGCGTTCCGTTTTCCCTCTGATCCTCAAGTAGACACTTAGTCAAAATCATGATCAAGTTCAGCAGTAGGAATGAGATCACACAACTTGGAAATGTTTGGAAATCTTCAATGAGTTACCACTGTTTTTCTTAATTCCTCTAGGACTATTTTTAAGACTAATCAAATTCCACATCCTACATGTTACGTGGGTAACAACTGGCAACAAAGCCTGCAGCTGTCTGTCTTGTCAACTACTAATTGATCAGTGCTATTTTCATAGGGCTTTGAAGGCATCGCTTTCTCCACACAAGGCAAAGTCCATTCTTCAAGTGGCTTTTAGTGGGAACACACTGGGAGATGGATGCCAACAGTGAAGAAAGAGTGGATGAGTCAAAGACAATCAGAAGAGCTCCATGGAGACATGCAGACAGAAGAATGATGCAGATTTTAAATTTACATAAAAACAGGGAAGAGAAGGATACAGAGTCCCTGCATTACTGTCACTGCCGTGATATGAGCAGAGACCAAGCACCTGGATCTTGGTTATGCGTGTGCAAATCAACTATGACTCCAGCAAAGTCTGCAAAGTTTGTAGTGCAAATTAGTGCATAAATAAAAATAGTATCAGGTCCAAACCAGCTAGATCTCTGCTTTTGTTTCAGATAAAATTATAGATACTATTTCTGTAGAGTCAGACTCTCCGCAGGGAGACACATTGGATATTTTTTGGCTTGTACTTGTATTTTTGTTGTACTTGAGGGGACAATATCCTTTGGTAATACTTTTAAAATGTACAAGCTACATTCTGAGCAGTTATTTGCTTCTCACGATTTGGAATGATTAATCAAGATATTTGATCTTTTGATTATGTCATATAAAAATTGCTCTTTTTAAGGGATAAAATCATAGATGACATTCAGATATTGCAATAAACAGTAATTTGAAATGCAGGAAAGAGAGAAAGATATTTTGACCATGTTCATCCCTCAGTTTATATTTAATTTGCTGAAGATACTTGGCTTTTGTAATGGATAATGTGTTTGGTGCCTGAGCATAGTTGGAATTCTTTTAATATCTGATCCATAGTGTTTGAGCATAACAGAAGGACAACCTTTCACAGACATAAATACTCATAGATATTAATTAACTATGTTTTAATCTTTCGGCAGAGATAAGGATTGCCTGAAAATATGGGAATCATTAAAAGATGCATTCATTTACAAGAATCCCTGTAATATCACAGCAGAAGATTATCAGCCTTTAATGGAGTTAGCGAGTCATCCTATACCCTGTAACAAGGTAACAGCACAATGCATGGTGGGCTGGAAAAGCAGGGTTGTGGTGGGATGGCATGTCTGTGCTGTGCTCTGAGTGATGGGATCTCGTCCATAGCGATTGTGAGGGTCTGTAGGTTGACAAAGATATTTTTGGTTTGCACTTACTGCAATAGTCCTGCAGTTACCACTTCTGGATCCCACTAAGCCTGTCCATACTCTGTCACTGGGAATCATCCCTGCATAGGGCTTGCCTCAAGCCAGTACCAGGGTCATCCTGGTATCCTGATGAAGTGACAGAGATGTCCCTGTTCCCTGAGCATATGGCTCTCTGTAAGGAGCATCTGTAAGGGACACTGCTTCCGAAAGGCTGCTCTTCCATGTGCAGCTCAAAAGCAAACAACAAATTTGGTATATATCCTATGGGAACTAATCAAACCCTTTCTTTCAAAATGCTTCACAAGCTGAATAAGTCCATTTCCAGAATAAAAAGACACGCAAAAATTCTTTCAAAATGCTTCACAAGCTGAATAAGTCCATTTCCAGAATAAAAAGACACGCAAAAATATTCTGGAAACGGGAGCATGGGCTGCACAAATAAGAACTGACCCACTAAGGAGAACTCAACCACATTTCAATAAAAACTAAAACTCGTTCATTATTATGAACTTTTTTGGTTTTCTTCAGGAAAATCTTCTGACCAGCTGTAGTATAATTATCACTTACCAGACATTGTAACTTATTCCACAGTCACTGTTCTGGAGCAAGACACATGACCTCGTTCATCGTTATACAAAATCCAATCAAAATTTCCTTACCTTGGAGGATACCTTGTTGGGTTATATGGCTGATAGGATTTCATGGTGTGGAGACCCCTCTGCTCCAGGTAATAAGTCCTGTTTTTTGTAAAACAAATACAAACACTGGAATTACAGATTTTCTCTTGTATGTCTACACCTAAACACAACCCTTTTCACATTATTTTCTAGTGATTTAGTTTAAAACCCTAGTTGTATTTCTGTCCCATGTTATGGAAGACTGAAAATAATACTTATTTCTCAGGTTAATTTAAAACCCACAACTTTATACCTAGTTGCAGCTCGCACTAATGGTCACATCTAGCCTTCTTTACCTAGTTTGCTTGCTCCCTCCCTTTGACTTGTATGAGACAAATTGCAACACAAGAGGATCATTCAAAAAAGCACCTGGCCATAGGCCAGTCAAAATGTTGGGGCAGTATGAGGGTTCCCAGGGGGTATTGCTACCCCATGGATCCTTGCGTGGTTCTTAAGGCTGGTAACTTTAAACTGAGATGAATTATCAAAAATACTGGACAGAGTTTATTTTTTAAAGTAATCAGTATTTGTCAAGAGCTGATCTGTTTTTCACATTTGGGACTGTGTGTTTTCCCCTCTCAGTTTTCTAGAAGTTATTTATAATATTGAGTATGCAGCTCCTTCTCTGAAGAGTGTGAAATGGGAAGACCTTTGAACACATGCACATTCCTTTTCCTCTTAGAGCCCTTTCCTCATGTAGTCTTCTTGCTTTGGTAGTAGGCAAATCTTTTTGCTGTTGTTAATCAGTTTGAAAAGCCATGTATGCATTGCAACAATATTCATTCTAACCTTAGCCATTCTATGAACATATTTCTTCTCAGGAATCAACTATGAATCTTGTCCAAAACGAAGTGAATGTGAGAGCAACCCCAGCTCCGTGTTCTGGAAAATGGCATCCAAGATGGTAAGATCTAGAATAAATCTCCACGACTTCAAGAGTCTTGAAAGGCATTAAGTTCCTGACACTGCCAAGAAATGTGAGTTTGCAGATTGGATGTAAAACATGGAATTGTAGAAGTTCACAAGAATTTTAGCTCTGAGTATTAAAAATCATGGTGTTGGAAATTTATGTTTCCAAGGTCCCATACTGTATGTACAATATTTAATGTCACTGTATTTTGGGCATTTTTATTTGCAGATGGACACTGAGTGCCAGTGTCTAGAACAACCCTTGGCAGACATCTGGAGTTCTGCAAATAATGCTTATAATTATAACAATCACCACCTTAATTAAACCGCAGGACTGAAACTGCTACAATAAGATACATTTTTGCATGCTAACGTGGAGATCAATGCCCAGATGGGCACAGAAATTTTTGAAGCAGCTGAGAATTCCCTTGCACCTTCCTGGTATAAATCTGAAGAGCACATCCTTTCACATCAGTATCTGGCGAGGTTCCTGTGATGTCCTCAGCCATATGCACATGCCAGCTCCTGTCACATGAATGAGATCCTGCTAGTCCTCATTAAGCAGTTACCCTGGGTTTGTTGAATCAGCACTTGACAGGAAAAAAACTGCCAGAGAAAACCTGATGTCTTGTATCACTTTAATTTTACGTGTCTCTCAAGACTTCAGCCTTGATATGACTATTAGTAGATAACTGCCCAGGGGGAAAACAAGCATTTCTGTGTGCTTCAGCTCTCAAGTGTGTAAGAAAAAGTCTTCTCACTGTAAACAAAGTAATTGTTTTGTGGGTAAACTAGTGTACATAATTTTTCTAATATTAAAACAGTTTTTATGTTCTCATTAATCCTTCCCAGTTCCAGAGTCTGTGAACTACCATACAGAGACAGGTTTGCTCAAGTGCAGGCTTCCTAGCTGAAATAAATTTAAGATCTACTAAAACTCATGCTTATTACATTAGAAAGTTTTGGATAATGAAACTTCCCTGCAACTTCACAGCTCTCAAGATATGCATTGAGAGGACTTGGAAGATCTGATAAGTACAGGAACCTGCAGTAAACTTCCTAAAAATTCTTTGTCTTAGCAATGGATTATGTATCTACAGTAGGTATTTCATAGACTTTAGTAGTCTTTAAGTATTTGGACATGAGTTTTAAAGAATAAAAGAGCAGTGATTATATGATCCATTTAAAAATCAAATCAAATAAAACAAAGCTCAGTGATGAGTTTTACTAAAATATCTAGGGAAAAAAATCCCAAGCCACAAAAGAACATAGAGTATGAGTCACGAGGAAATGAATACATGACAGGAGGTGTGTCCTTAAACTAGTGGGGTCTCTGTTCTGGTTCGTCGTCACTGCCTGAACTAGAACAGTCTGAGGGTTATTCTGGGTTACTACAGACAGGTGCAGCTGCTGAGGTTCTGTAAAGTCTTAAAGTTGCAGTACCAGTCCCATGCAACCTCAGACTGACAATTTGTAGCTGGCTTTATCACTGTTTTGCCATAGCCTTTAAAGGCCTTTTCTTTGCATTGATAGTGTTCTGTAAAAATACTAGCCAGATCCTGTACTTCTATTACAGAGTTCTGATGGCATCAACAAAGTCACAGTAAATTCTACCAGCTCCAAGTCTGACTTGGCACTGCGTGTAGTGCCAGAGTATAATGTCTGTTAGTTTTGTTCAGTTTGCAGAAGCAGCATGTGGTGTGGTTCAAGTGATGCTCAACGGATCAATAGAAGCTGGAGCTTTCAGAAGCAGCAGGTATTCACTCAGAATGCAACCATCCATATTTCTGTGGGATCTTCATGCTGGTGAGTGTGTCTTTGCCAGTGAGTCCCAGTGCAGAATGAATTTTGGTAAACTCATATAGGGGTCTAAACCATTGGCTGTTGTAGAGCTGATGCACTTAACTCTTTCTATACAGTGACTGTAATTGAAATCCTCCAGAGGGTATCCAGTGTGCTCTTACTGCACAAAGTAACTTTATTATTAAAGTTTATTTATTCAATAGACATAAATTACACATTTTTAAGTGCTCATGGACTGGATTTTACCCCACCAGACTGTGTATCCTTGGGTTTGCTGGCTGGAAGTGTAGTCTTGAGTAGTACTGGAAGATGAAGAATATGCTGGCTGGGGGAACAGCCATGTTAATTTCCCTGGCACCAAACCAAATCAATAGCCAAGCAACTGAACAGGAGAAGTATTAAAGATGGCAAAACTTCAGCTTGTTTCTGTCTGCAGACAGTTTCAAAAGTTCTCCTGAAAGTGAAATAAGAATGGGGAGAAAATAGTTTACCATAAGTCAATTAAATAGTCTGTGAAAATCCATTGGTGAGATAATGTTCTTTCACTGAGAATAATAGCAGCATGAATAAGCACTGTTATTTGGGGAGCATACTCTGTCCATCTTTCTCAGATAAGGTAAGAATGTTTTGCTGATAACTAAAAATGTTTTGCTGTTTCATGTCCCATTCTTACAGCATCTTTGGAAGTATTGAGGTCTTTAACCTAAATCCAGATAAAGTCTCTGAAGTACACATTTGGGTTATGCATGACATCGGTGGACCTCACAGGTAAGTCACACGGGTACACAAGAGTGAGCAGCGTGTGGAAGGCAGACAGCACAGCTCAGGTCTAACAGTGACACTGTCTGACACTCATGAAACCTGCTCTGCATTCACCCTCCTAAACTGCTTACTTTACAGGAAAGAGTTGCTGTTGTTTTCTTTGGGGTTTTTTGTAGGTACTGCTGAAGAGTTGTAGCTAAGACACGATGACATTTTCCTGGCTTTCAAGAGGTCCCATGACCTTCAAATTCCTTTCAACCCCACTGAGCCCTGCATACCTTTGCTATAGGTGCAGCACTAAAGTCAGAGAGCAGGCTATGTTTGCAAGGGTGAACAGCTGGAAAATGCATTTCCATAAAGGAATAGTATAATTATGCTGATTACAGCCATTTTTGAGAAAATAATTTTGAATGCTGGAACAGGTTTCTCAGAGACACTGTAGAGTCTCCATCTGTGGACATACTCAAAACCTAACTGGATCCTGGGGAACTGCTCTAGCTGATAGGTTCACCTAATTTGATGATCTCAAGTTGTCCCTGCCAACCTAAATATTTGTGATTTTTAATAACAAATCTGTAGTTTAAATGCTTACCATGGAATTACGGATACCAGAACAGTGACCTCACATCACATCTGAGCCTTTCTGCAAAGGCTTTTTCATCTGTCAAGTTCATTTGAAGATCTACTACATTTCAAGCACTAAGCATAAGGTTCAGTGCCTTTGCCTCCGTCTTCAGAACCAGTTCTCTGGTGCACATGGTTATAATTCACTGCCATTCTTAGCGATCTCCATGACAGAAACAGCAGCTTTGGTGTTGTGGGTCAGGAAGCAGTCTGTGATGATGCAGTCAAACTTGGGAAGGAGTGTGGACCCAGCAGAGACCCTTGCTCAGACAGCCTCACTGTCTGGCCACATACGAGCTCCAGTGTTGCAGCCTCTCCTCTGGTCCAGACACCCAGAAGTGTCTCTTTGCCACACAAGCTGATGTATCTGTCCCAGCTTACAGGTGTGCATCTGTGCTGTGGTCAGCACACCAGACTCGTTCTTGTGCTCTGTTGCATAGTGGTTTGCTGAAGAAAAGCACATTGAGTGATTGATGTCCATGGATGTGGCATGGATCCTTTGTCCCATAATTTCCCAGCATCAGAAAAGCCATCCTGTTCCTCCTCAACAGCTTCAATAAGCCAGTTGCCAGCCTTCATGCTTGACACGTCCTCCTCCTGCACCAAGTTCACAGCAGTTTTTGTTTTATTTTCTACTTATTTCCCATAAGAAAGATAGGGACTAGCTCCAATAATATGTATTCCTTTTATTTTCTGGTTTGCATTCCATGTTAAATCACTTTAATCTGGCAAATCTAGTGAACAAAAAAGAAAAGCTGGCTGTGCTTTCTACTAATGTCATATATTAGGAACAGGATTTGCCCCAATATTGTATTGTTGCCCTGAAGTGTGTCCTGTATTCTGGATGAGGAGATGATTTTTACCCTGAGTTAACAAGTGTTTTGCAGTGTCTGTCTGTGCTGGTGACCCATTTGTCAGTCCTCTCAGTACAGCTTTGGGGCCCCTTGGGCTATTTAAAGCAAATTAAGCATAGAAAGAAATCCACAAGTTAGGGCTCCTACCAGTGCAAAACTGGTTGAAACAACCCCTTTTCAAAACAGAACAGCAGCAGCCACAGACTGGGTGAAAAAGACTGGCAGTCCTCATAGCCTGCTTCCTCCCATGTTTTCTAGCTGTGGGGTCTCTTCTTTCTTAGCTGGGACTTAGCTGCTGGTTTTTATGATTGGCCTTATCACTCAGAGGACTTGATCGTTTTGTCCTTCCACAGATGGAATGAGCCTTATAGAGTGCTCCTGGGGATGAATCCACCAGTATCTCTGAAGCAGTTGTAAAACACGCTGAACTGTGAATGGCACTGAGTTATTTCCCACAGATCTCTTCCTGCACAAACTTTTTGTACAAGATTCCCAGCTGAACATCATATAGTTTTATCAGCAAAGGCCCAATGGTAGCCAAAGCTCTGCAAACCCAATGGACTTTGCAGCACATTAGCAAAGAAGCCTTTAAAGAATTTTAAATAAGATAAAGCAGTGACATAGTGTGGAATTTAGCCAAACTTTTTGTACACACAAGGAACACAAGTAACAAAAGTCTTCTCTTTGCAGCGAATCCTGCTCAGGTCATTCCATTAAGAGGTTAAAAAGCATCTTAGAAGAGCGAAACTTTAAGATCATCTGTGAAGACAATTACAGGTAACTACCTGCTCTTCTTGGTGACAACTTTCTAACTTAATATTACATCTACGTCTTGACTTAATATAGGTTTACAACAAGCAAAAGCAGACTTCCTCTTTATTGCCATGATACCTCTCCAGTGTGGCTGTGTCCTTCTCAGGGGTGTCCAGTTGGGCTGCAGCCCTGGTGTTGGCTGGGTCTGAGGCTTGCTCTGTGTCCTGCACTTCCCATTGAGGATGTTCAGTTGCCTTCAGGGAAGGACCAATCCAGCCTCCAGATTTTAATCTGACTATGCTTTTACCTAAATCCAAACCTAACAGGCAGCTTTCCTCCCTGCTACACATAGATAAACACCAAAGTCATGTTTTTGAAGCAAGATCAAAAAGAATTACCCTAAGAAAAGACATCTGCTTGATAAGCACAGGTGTAACATGCACTTTGACTTTCACACTGCCTTTAGTAAATGTGAAGTTATTTTGTTGTACTTGCAAAGTGATGACTAAATATTTGTTTGGTTTTGTGTCTTATCTCAGGCCAGTTCAGCTCCTTCAGTGTGTGCGTAACCCTGACCACACAGACTGCAGACTTTGCACCAACAGCACAGCAGTTCCATGAAAGGGGGGCCTCCACACTGCTGAAGATTTCATCATTTGTGTGTAAAGCTGGAAAAGATGTGGCTAAGTAGATTAGAGCGATAAATAGTAGCGTGATGTGTACCCAGTCCATAACCAGAAGTCCTTGCTGTGATACTAACAGGCAAATATCAGGAGATGATATTTAAGGTGTGATACTGTACACACACGCATTCAAATATACTGTTTCAGAAGGTCCGGGACCATGTTCAGCAATTGAGGGCAGAAGCTTTGCCCTAGTTTGCTCCCTCCTGTACAGCTCTCCAGAGGCAGAGAGCAGGGATTCCCTGGGGCATCCACAGAGAAGAAAGAGACTTTCCAGGACAGGCAGAATTTGCCCAGATTAGCACTCAGCGTCCTGGGTGGGAAATGACCAGGGCATGCTATACAGGCCCTGATGCAACATTCCCTAGAGAGGAACATTGCCCAGTGGCACATGGTATTAATCACGTTTCTCCCAGGGACTGTGGCACTTCTGAGCAGGTTAAGCAAGCAATGGAAGAGGCAGAGTGGTTCTTACCTTTTAATGGGTATCACAGTAAGCAGCTGGTGGGGAGACAGCCAGGCTGAGCTGAGCCAAGAAACCACTCAAAGGGTTGCCAGCATCTGTAAGAACTGCTGAGTGTGTAGCTGGGAGAGAAGATAGACTGACTCAGATAGCTCCACTAAAATCCTACTGGAAACACCACTGCAGATCAGATTACATTTTGTTCTTAATATAGCAGTAAGTGCAAGCCTTCCAACTTTCATAAAAGGTTCCTTAGGCCACAAGTTAGCCATCCACTGGAATAGAAACAAACATCAAACAATTGCCACAATAAGGAGTCTCTCTTGACCTCAGTTTCTGAGGTGAAAGGTGATGCCTTGCAGTGTGTAATTCACAAGCATGGACATGCTGTAGTACACCGAAACAGCAGGTTTCAGTTATTTCCTTTGATTTCTATTTTACTGGTTTCATATGCGTAGTCAAATGCAGTGTTTATAACAAAACAAATATCTGAGGCCAGCTTGTGGCCACAGTTGTAGTGCCTTAGTGCAGTGCCATTGACACTAAGATAATGCAGCAGGCTTTGCTACAAAGATACTCCTAGGTGCTGAGGTGCCAGTGTAACCAGCAGTTGCCAATCCATTAGGCAGACTGAGGTTTCCATGATCCCACAGGCAGAAGGTTATAATGCCTTATGTTTTAGTGACTACCCAGAGTGGAAAGCATGCTTCTGGAGCTACACAAGATGGTGTAATTTTGAGCATCTCTACATAAACTTCTTCTCTGCAGTAGCAAAAGAAGGTCTGCCCTGAGCATGGCTGGACCACATCCAAAACCTCACCCATAATTTTTACATTAAGTGGAATGTATTTTTATTTTCACTCTGTTATATAACTACTTAGAGGCATCAACACAAACACATACCAATATTTTCAAATAGATTTCTTTAAGAGTTTGTCTTCATGCTCACTTTTGTACCTCTTGCGTTGTAATATAAAATGTTAACTGTAAAATCAAGATCTATAATAAAATTGTTGGTGGCAAATGTTGCTAATTCAGTTTCACATTCTACTCAACCTCAAAAGATCAAAATAAGCCACTTCATAAAAATAACTGAGAATTTTATTCAGCATATGAAACACTATATAGTACTTGCCCAGGAAAGCAGAGAAAGGTCACAGAGCACATCCTCCCCAGACTGTGCTCTCCATGTGATACAGAGAAGTCATTGTCTTTGTAGGTTGCTGGAAGTGAAACACTCTGAGTCTTTATCTTGAACACAGACATTCATATATTTATAGAGAGAGAGAGATATGTATGTATGTTGGTTCTGGTCATAATAGTTAAAAAAGATGATTGTTCTTATCGGTGGTTAAGTAGTAAGATGTTAACAATCAAAGCGTGTTTTTGGAAGGTGAGGTGCACACTTAATACAGGCAATTGTGCTGGAGTAAGTGAATGCTTTGTAACACAGGTGGCTGGCAAGTCTGTGCTGCTGGGGTTACATACGTGCCAGAACCTGAGCAAGCTCTTTTGCAACAAACGTTTTTTTATGCGTGACCACACATTTGAAATGCAGTGCAGACATGCCCTACCAGCCAAATATACTTCCAAATCCTATTGCTCTGCTGAAAATTTATAAACCAAAAAGCCTCCCAAGCCAATATAAAGTGTCCCAAATTCACAGAAAACTAAATAAAAGGAAAAATAATCTATATATTTTTCCCACTGCATGGAAGTAATGTTTCTTAATATAGTTTGTCAGACTGAAAACATATTTTTAAAACCCAACCTTTTTTCAAAGCTAACTCTGTCATAATTTGTTCAGGGCAAATGGGCTGGTTTGTGCCCCAGGCCATCCACTGGAATAGAAACAGAGGCTGCCCAGAAACATGAGAGGAATCTGAATTACTGTGTGATAAGATGCTATCAATGTAATGCACTCCTAGAGCCACACAGCGCTGGGAAAGCTATTTCTATAGCCCTATTACAACAGCATTTTTGCTTCTTCAGTCTTTGATGTACTTAACCTGATAAGAGCCTGCAATTGTTAAACTTACGAGATTGGGTAACAGATGAAATACAGAAAGATTTCTTCTCCCTGATAGCCATCGCTTGGCCTTATATTTGATTACATATAATTATATAATGTTTTGGGTAGGAAGGGGCCTTAAAGACCATGTAGTTCCAACCCCCTTGCCATGGGCAGGAACACTTTCCACTAGACCAGGATGCTCGAAGCTCCAGCTAACCTGTCCTTGAACATTGTAATCTAATCTATGGGGAAAAGTCTTTGGAAAAGGGTTTTTCATTTTGGTTTTATGTGTATTGGCAGCATATTGTACAGCAGGTCTGAGTCCCCCTGGACACTGGCAATAGTGAGTGGTTTTGGTTGGAACTGACATAGCAGCACCACTGCAGTGTCTGTCAGTATGAGACAGAAGTTTGCCCTTGCTTTATTTGGACTACCTTCAGGCATGTACATGGGAGGACTCCCTGATGCTCGAAACAGTGACCCTCAGCCATTGTCTTGTGTAAAAGAGGTCAGTAGAAAGAATAGAACATTGACATCAGCAAGCCTTCAGGGTAGGAAACTCTGAGAACAGGCTGCATCTCAGAAACTCCCTCTTAACAGCAATATCATGTACAGGCTTCAAACAACAATTAAATGTACTGAGAGGCTGATCCTTTCTATTAAATAGCTTGAAAGGAGTAATGTACTGGCTAATCCAAAGCAAATGCCTTGCATGTAAAGATGAAGGCTGGTGAAAAGATAAAAAACAAATAGTATGGCTGAGTGGCAGAAGCAAAACTGCAGTAAATGCAACAGGGACTGCAGTAGCAGTGTAAATAGATATAAAAAAGATCTAGCTATGTGTTTGGATCATAATGACCATACTGCCAACATACTTATGACCATGGGGTATAGATCCACCTGTCCTCAAAGCCAAAGGGCTGAATTCAGCATTCGACAGTCATAGAGAGCTGTGCAGGCTTAAGCAGTTAATTCCCAGTCAGCCTTTCCAATTTGCTCCTTTATCTTGCAGCAATATTCCTCTGCTTTACCTACAGAAATGTTCCACGAAATGCCTGATGAACCAAGAAAGGCAAATGGTCTGGGATAGTTTTTTCCTTGCTTGGGAAAAATTAAAAAAAAAATCTTATATCTAACTGAAAAACAAAAAAGGTTTTATTTTGAAGTGTATGTTTATTTTCACCACTGTGTTGGAGATCAGGAGAAGGCAGCTGCCTGCTCACTGTTCCTCCTTTCTTGTGTGGCACTGCTTGCCCAAAGCAGAAGTCCAAGAAGCACATTTCACAGCATCTGCTCCACACCAACACATTTCACAGCAATACAGCTACCTTAACCCTTATTCATTTCATTATTGGGATTTGGGTGTGAATTGAGGGACAGTAGAGCAGAGAGGGTTAAAATACATGCTAAATACTTTAGACAGGATTCATATTATTTAAGATTTGTCACCCGATTGTACAGACTTTCTCTATAGTCAAAGGGACAAACCAAACACCTCCTGAAAGGAATTACCCTGCTCTGCAGTAGTGAGGGTAGGACAGTAGGGGTGACCTGTGCTCCAACAAAAGCTCCTTATCTGTCTCCACTCACCATGAAAGTTGCCTAGATTATTAGCTCAGATTTATAAAATTAGCTTCCAGGTGGCTAAAACTGCATAAAATGAATCTCAAAGGTACTTCCCATGAGAAATATTCTAAAACAGAAAAGGACAGCTAAACATCCTCTCACATACAGCATATGAAAGGTTTTTGCAAAATATTTAAAAATTATAATTTCACAATCCATTTTCTGAGTATCTAAAGCCAGAGTTATAAAATTTGCTGACAATTTCAGGAACTGACTGTGTGGTAATGAAGTCTTTCAAGCATATCAAATGCAGTCAATTAGAAAATCTGCATTCTGCTAGACAGAAAAAAAATAGTTATTAATCTGCTGACTCTATTTCATATGATGTTTTCTGTTGACTGCCTGAATTTCCAAGGCTGAGATCACATTTGCTTGCTTTAGGGTTTTCTTTTTGTGCATATGCCATACTTGCTTAGATTTTTTTGCTTTTTTGCCAATTTAGTTATATAAGCACAGCCAAAATTGCCTGATGCTACCATGGGAAAAAATCTTACAATTTCTTTTCTAGTGAAGTAAAAATGCAACAGGTGTAAATTATATTTGCACCTCAAATAACTTAAAGGGTAGCTTAAATGTGGGGTTTTTTTCTCTCGTTGAAATTGAAAATTCAGAAATTAGTCAGATGGGGGAGTCACACTAATGGTCTGCACGGGACTGTGACCAACTCTGGGGAAAAGCGTTTTTCCATTCCTACTCTTCTTGAAATACTAATCACATCAATAGCACTGCATTGGAATTAGACCTGGGACCTCTGCAATTGAGGTCTTTACTTTTGGGGAATGAATAAAAAGCTTCTTGGCTGAGAACATCAGCAAAATTATGTTCTCTGTGGGTCAGATGAAGAGGGGATGTATAATTCACTAGTTAATTGGAGCTGCATGGGGATAGATGATAAATTTCTTGATTATGAGGTCTTAAGCAGAGCCATAACTGTGATATAATATGCTACATACAGTGTTAGGTGACCAGAAGGAGCCAGTTTTTCTTGCCCAAGATTTCCAACAACATCAGGATGTGGCTGGTGTGTGTTTTGGTTTACAGTAGGAAAACATTAAGAAAAGACTAAGAAGTGGTGTAGACAGAGGTAAATTATAGAAATAAACAAAATTGTAATATGGGTAATATCTCATTTTTTATACTAAAAATATTACTAAAAATAGGAAGCAGGAAGACAATTACAGATTTTCACAAATTTTTATCAGACATTCACCACTTTCATGAGTACTGCTGATACCTGATATGTGGGGCTGTTCACATGAAGAAGTGAAATAATAACATGTGGCTTGCTATGTTTAAGCAGGTCCTGGGATGCTTGAATTGTTTTTTTCATTAATTGACTATGTGTTTCCTTTGAGCTGTAGCTGTATTGAATGCACTGTGTGGACNTCATTAATTGACTATGTGTTTCCTGTATTGAATGCACTGTGTGGAGAGGGATTAATTTCTAGGGCTACAGGGGACTTGCTGTGTGACACTGGGCAAATCGTGCCTGAATGGGTGGAGCAATAAGCTGATATTTTACAATTCTAAAACAAATCGGGTTATCATAATATCTAATCTGATCTTTTGAATCATACAGCTTTTTAGTTTCATCCTCTGTCATGCCTCTATTGTGTCCTCAAACTGTGCTTTAGGCTAACACAACCTTTATAAACACAGCCTCATGTTTTCTGATAACGTGAGGCAATGAAGTATCCACTCTTCCCATTGCAGTTGTTCCAGTAATTGCCTGGCACCATTACTGGAATGCCTGCAAATTCATATAGTTTGTCTATAATAATAACAATTGGCGAGGTTGGATGGAGCTCTCAGCAACCTGGTGTAGTGAAAGGTGTCCCTGCCCACAGCAGGGATGATCTTTAAGGTCTCTTCCATCTCAGGCCATTCTAGAATTCATTCTATGATTCTGTGATTCTATGTTCAAGGTCTAACAACTTCTTCTTGTATCCATTTCACACATTATTTTTCATAATGTAACATCATGGCATCAATTAACACATTACAGTGGGTAAGATTTTTTTCAAACTTACATCAGAATACTTTCTTATAATTTAATTAATTACAAATTATAGGTTAATTGATTACAAAATAACCTTTCCCTTTAATTATTAGTGCACACATTCTGGTTTAACAGAACTGTAACTAGTTGATCCCTTTTTTCTAATCCAGGCATTTTATCATGCCAACCATCTTGAGAAAAACAATTTCAGCATAGTAATATACCTACAAGTACAAATTATATGTATCAAGCTGTACTTATTAGCTTTCCTGAAAGCCAAAAATCTCTCAGCAGCATCAACATATCTCTATCTCAATTTACCAAGAGAAAAACAACAATCCTGGCAAGTTAAAGACCTCTTTACGGATGTCTGAGTTATTTCCTTATCTGAATACTGAATTTAAGCACATAAATAGCTCTAGACCTGATGATGCTCTGTGGTCCCCTTAACTCCCCAACCCTGCCCAAGAGCAACATGTGTTCCATCTAGCCATAATTTCACTGAGTTTTCTTATTTATGTCTAGTTTCTAATCAGTCCTCCAGTATAATAGAAATGTCCATAAGTAAACTAGATGGAAGGCAGAAGCATGTGGGCTGTAGGATATAATAGAATACTGAAGCCAAAATGAGATCATCAACATTTCAAAGAAAAGGAGAAAAATCACTTAATATTCCATGTTCTTTTGGCTTGGACTGCTTGTGTTCACAGTCTCACAATATTATCTTAAAGTGGAAAAGATAATTTATTAAGAAATTGCTGATTTTGATCTGGAGGTGCACAGCATGACCAATTGTGTCAGTGCAAAAGTAATTGCTTTTTAATTACAATGCCAAAAATTACACAGTCCCACAGCAGAAATATACCTGTCTGCCTTTCTAAAATTGCCACTTTTTTGATTGATATAATCTTCAATTAGCTCAGGAAAGGTTACTGTGGTCATGATCTGACATGGTAAAACTTGATATAGTAAATTAAAAATGGATAGGAAATTATTCTTCTCCTCCACTATTTTCAGAAGTGGGTGAGTTGTGCTAAACATTAGTGGCAGCAAAAGTAGAAAGTGCCTGGGCTGTCCTGTGAGCTGATAGGCCCCTCCCGGTCAGTGAACCCACGGAAGAATCTGTTGGAAAACATTCCTAGCCAGAGATAAGGATGTTGTTACTATCTGAATTCATTTAAAACCCTGGTTAGCATTGACAGGGATATTCTAGTTAATCATTACTGAGACAGAACCCGGCCTTTTGTGCTGCTTTGTCCCTAGTTTTGAATCCAAACAGGAAACAGCCCAGCTCCCCACACGTGGATGGAGCAGCAGCTCTTAATGCCCTGACTGTGCTACAGCAGCCCAGTCCATGGCACAGCACCATTCCTGATGGACACCGTAGCAAAGAGCAGTGCTGGCGGTGGAAGACGAGAGCATCAGCCGTTTCCTGAGCCTGCTCAAGCATCTGAAACCTGAGGAAAGGGAAACGGGAACCAAAAAAATGCCCCAGGGGCTGGATGGGAGCCCTGCCACCAGAGACCCAGCACTTCCCAGAAATAAAAGTATCTTAACACAGGTCTCAACAAAACTACACCTCTTGTTAACAACTGAAACAGAACAAACTATTCCCTACAGAACACTGTTTCACGAGATGTTCCTGCCTGTAAAATTGACAAGATAGCCTCAGGTAAAGGCTCTTTTCCTGGCAATAGCACTAAGCAAACAAAGGCTGATTAATGTTGGATTTTGACCTGTCAGCTTCAGTTTTAATTTTTTAATTTTCTGCAATCAGCAGTTCTGTGGACAGTGTGCTTGTAAGCCACAGGTTATTTGGGTAAGTCTTTCAATGAAATAACACAGCAATAACAGAAATTCAATCTGTGACCTATAGGACCTTGGACAATAGCACAAAGGCATCAAAGGCACATGTCTAAGCTCCAAGTAGCACAGATAAGATTAGCATTGGTGTCACACACTCCTAAAGCTGCTGGAAGCTTGTCACTGCTCTCTGTTTCCTCTAAGGAAAATACCATCCTTTACTGTGGTTGCAGATGGTATGTGAAATGACACCAGTGCATCCAAAATTTATTAAAATATTATGCATGTGCTGGTTTTCCTCAGCTATGTTTAAACTATTAGGTGCACTAGTGAATGCCTGTAGTCCCCTGGGACTATGCTTTTTGGTGGAAAAAGAGACAAAGTTCAGGTGAGGCCATGCACATGGGTCTTATAGTTTACTTCACCAAAGAAAAATCAAGCTGCAACACATTTCTCTTTCCCCCATCTCTCTTTTTATTGTAACAGGTTTCTGCTCTGTTACTAGCAAACAAGGTATTCACCATCTTCATAGAGCCCTTGTGACTGAGAGTGCCTGTACAGGGTTGCTTTTGAGCTAAGCACATGCAACATGCCCCATTGCCTTCTGCAACACTGCTCAGCACAACCATTGCTGTTGCTCTGCTGTTGCTCATTATTTCCCACCTTATTCCTGTCCCAGGTCTTGCTGCTGCTGATCCAAAACACTGACAGCTTTTCCCATCAGGGTACTCTGTACTGCTGCTTGTAACTAAGCACTGCAAATACACAGTTACATGCGGCCAAACACATCCCTCGTATATCCCGAGGCACTTCATCTTTCTTCATTATCAGAAAATTCATAATGAATGAGTAGTGAATAATTGTTCAGACTAAATGGAAGTGTTAGGCATGACTGTTTGAGTATTTCATTCCACGTTTGATCCACCTTTTCATATGAATGGCCCTTAAACAAATGTCTAGCACAGGATCATTGCTTGATTCTATTGTTATATTATTACTGCTTTTATATTTTTAAAAAAATGTGGGCAAAGGCTGATTTTTTGTATGTACAGCTTTGTGATAACTATGGGGTATTCTGATAGCATTTAACCTGAATTCATATCTTTCCTGCACTGGAAGCACAAGTAAAATTCAGCTATAAGGCATATGAAAGGGACTCATCACCATGTGTGGGATCTTCCTTGGAGTGTGGTGCTTAGCCTCCAAGGCAGGATACTGCAGAATATTGCAGACCTGCTCAGCTCTCAGTGTAGTCCAGAAATGTAAAGCAATGGTGAGGCCAAGAAAGTTATTTCTTGCAACATACAGATTTCAGTGATTTAAATGTGGATGTGGAAGACATGAAACTTTTTGAATTGTACAGAAAAATGAAGTAATTATGTGTGCATTTTAAAAGTCTGCACACAGTGGTGGCTGGGATTGCTGGCTTGTTTCATATGCTGAATCCATTCCTCATGGATTTTGAGATGCTGACCACAAAAGAGGCACATGAGTTTCCCTGTGGGTGACAAAGGATTGAACTCTTTTTCCAATCTGAATCTTACCTGGCAACAAACCAGTAATGATATCTTCATCAGACAGACTCCACTGCTTGTTAACATCTCAATAAGAAGTCTCCTCAAATCTCAGTGAAGCAAGCTGGATTCTGGAAAGAGCAAAGAAAACATTGTTTGTATGTCCTGCTTGTTGCACATGTATATCCAATGTGCAATAAATTAACTTTGGTACAAAAGGAGCACTGGTAATTGTTTTTCTATAATGATTTTTAAAGGAGATTCTTTTATACCTCCAGTCTGGAGCCCCTGAGGCTCTTGAATGGTCTGCAATGCAATGCACTGCTCAGATTGTGCCTGTTATTTGTTGTTTTCTGTGCACCAGCAGTATGTCTGTTTGGTGATTTAGTACCCCATGACTAGATGGAACAAAATAGAAAGAGCACTACACATCCTCCATCAGAGCTCAGAAAACTAATTCAGCTTCCTCTAATTCATCATCTGATGGATGAAATGCAAAGACTTCCAGATTCCATGAAAATATCTTTTCTTATGATAGTCAGAGTTCAGAGGTCAGGTGTAAGAGCATGTTGATTGACTTCTGAGGACCAGAAGCTTTTGGAAACACCATCACCCCAAATAAAAGAGAAAATAGGACTATAAAATTGTCTAGGTCCAAAGATGTTTCTAACAAACATCAGATATACTGTAGTCTCTTGAAGACCTGCAACTGTAGACAAAATCTGAGGTGACTATGATGAGCAGTAACTCATCATAGCTGGTTGCAGTAAAGAGAACATTTAGACTAGCAAGAACATGCCTAAGGAAAACAAACATTTCAAGTCTTGCTGCAAACGGTGAAGTCTGTTTCTTTCTGTACTTAAATTAGGAAGGATATTGTGACATAGTGGCAGTCACTGGATGAGACTATTACTCCCTACCAATGATCAGTGTGAGCTCTGGGGTCAAGGGAATGGCACCCTTAAGAACGTCCCATCATCAACAAAAATCAGGAGCAACCAGCCCAAGAATGGGAATAACATTCCATGATAACTGGATGTCCCAGTCACAATACCAGCCAAAATGAATATGTTTGGATTTTTTTAGACACACAACAGTTTCATATCCATCATATTCATACATTAATTCTAGGTATCAGCAGGGGTCATATGGACTGGAGTGTTTGCAGAACTAGTGCAGCAGTTGTGTCTTGTATTCATGAAGAAGCCTGAAAGACATGGTCTGAAAGACATGACATAAAAGAGTGGAAAGAGAGAGCTGTTGAGAGATAGACACGGTTTGTGCCTTTGCTACTTTCTCCTTTGGTCCTGTTTTCAGTTGTTCAATCAATTCTATTTGGAAGGACTTAATTATTTGGACACCTCTGATGTACTTGTCAATAGTAAATTACATTAGCTATTTTAAAGGATAAAATTAATCCTAGTGATAGATTATTAGCCAAATTTACTCATGAGTAGTACTTATGCAAGTTCAGAGAAGCTTTTACTATTGAATAGACCTATGTTTTTGAAAACAGTGTTCTTGTGTAAATGGGTTGAGTTTGGGGGGAAAACACAAGGCCACACAAGGAATACAAATGCAAAAGAGAAGCCAAATTCAAGAGCTAGGAAGGATGATGTGAAGACTGGTGCTTTGTAGGAAAGTAAGTTAGTTTTAACCTCTAAATATCTTTCCTTGCTTCGAAAGATTGAAGCCAATATACTAATGGAAATGTTATCTGTATTGTTGCCAGACCTGTCTACAGGAGAAAGTGTGGGGCAAATTGAGATGAGCCATGCAGGCATGATCTGGTATCACCAGCTCCTAATAAAAGCCTAAATTCTTAAGTTAAGCAACACTAAGAAAGAAAAGGAAAGGAGAGGAGAGGGAAGAGAAATGTTTACAGTTTTAAGGGGACGAGTTAAAAAAGCCAGGAGTTTGTAATGACTCAACAAACCTGCTCTAATACAATTCTGGGGTTATTTTGTTGTGTTTGGGGTTGGCTTGTTTGGTTTTGTTTGTTTGTTTTTCATATGTCCCCAACTCATACTTCTTCTGTTCTTAGAGAGAAAGGAGACATAAATTTGTGTGATGTGCTTCTGAAGGGATCCCAGTTTATGTACTCCTTCTTCTGTTCTTTCATTTCCACAAAGGCCTGTAAAATATGTTGGTACTTGAATATCTGCCCAAAGATAGGGATAGGCTCACATTGTCGAGAAAGAAATATGTGAGATAGCAGAGGCATCCAGCTAAACATTGCCAGCTTTTGAAAAGGGAAACTCCACTGGAACTTTGCTTGGGAATATACTCCAGCTGTATGAGGAAACCTATTCAGATGAGGAAAGAACCTACTCAGGTTGGAAGAAGTCTTATTTATATGCTAACAGGACTTTGTTTTGCCTTTGGCAGTAAAATTATTGTATATTAAAAGAGGCCTTTCCTCTTTTTTCTTCTACATAATATAGAAGCACACACTATTCTTCAAGGCCTTTTAATTATGAGGAGTCTCACCCATGCTCTGAATAAAATAAACTGAAATCAAAGTAGACATACATTACGAGTCTCTGGTTTTTGTGAAGTATATTTTTATTCATTGCTGAGCATCACTCCTACAGAATCTCCTGTGATCATCTCTTAACATTTCTTTTGCAGATACATTTTTGCTCCTTTTTGTTTGAAAAAGTCAACTTTACAAATGTAATTTCTATTAATACTGTTCACATTTGGTTGCCTGGAATCTCTCCCACCCCAGTTTAAAGCAGTTAAAAGTCACGGTTCACCCTTATGAGATTAGGTTAGAATGTGAGTTTTAAAGTAGTAATACATAGGGGTCTCCTTGTATTTGGCATTTGGCTTTTGAACTGCTGGTGTGGACTTGTCTATGTTTTTAAGCCTTACTCTTATTTAGAGGGCAAAGATACTCACATTTTCATAGGATTCCGTGGGTTATAGTATAAAAGAAACATAAAGCACAAGGATGTTCAAGATGAAACCACTGGATACAAAGATTCTGTTTCTAATTGTTGATATTAACTCTGCCTCTGTGAAAACAGTTATTTTCCTGCTTTTGTTTTTATACCCTCTAAATAACAGTTGGAAATTCCCTTAACAAGTGATCCTCCTTCAGACTTGGACTTCAGTAAATATTCTCTGAGCCCCTTGTCTACATAGAATCAGCCACACAGAGTATTAACAATCAGAGCACAAAGCAGTTTAAGATGGTGAAGAAAGCTGCATCTGATTGAAATTCTGAGAAGAGCTCGAGCAGCAGAGTGTAATTACCTTGCTGGACATTGGCCAGACATCATCAGCTAACATCCTCACTCTTACAATCATAGTGACATGGGAGCTCTCGTGATCCTGTAAAACCAGCAACTTGATCATTAACCCCAATGGAAGGTTGTGCACATGAACACCCTATCTGCAGCAACACCTGCAACCCATAATACTTTGCCCCAGGCTTTTTTTGGAGAGAATATTTCCTCTGGAATCACACAAACCCCAGCATCCCTAGTATTCCAGCTTTTTTCCATTTCCAAACATATGTCTTTAGCTCACTCCTGTGTCATTCGCACATAGAAATGAGGAATACAGTCTCCGAGTTGAACATTTAACTGGAGTCCTCTCTGTAAATCACTGAGGACTGTAGGCTGCCACCTTATACAGAGCAAAGACTGTGTTTGTGTCTGTGGGCATAATACAGGAAATTCCCTAGAAGTTTACACTGCGGGGAAGAACTGCAGCCATCCTTTGATGAGCCCTTCGGAACAATAGGAATGGAGCTGCCATAGGATCTGTAGGAATTCAGATGCTATAGAGTAGCCCAAATGTAGTGCAAGATTTTTCGGGAAATCACTCCAACTCTGAAGTGACTGTAGAAACCACATCCCCTTCAGGCAACACATGTAATTTGCATTTTTTAAATAATACTCTATTATTTAAGCACATTCATTACATATAGTTAGTACATATTATGGATGTATAGAATGCTTTCTTGCTACAGATAACATTGCAATTCCTGCATTTTAAGATTCATTTTGACATCAAATGTTCTGGCTGACTGGAACAGCTCTCCTCTTCCTTGGCATACACAAAGCACTACAGAGTACTTACACATGCACACTTGCAGACAGTTTTGAACATGTTGCAGGCTCTGATTTTATAACAAGGTCCCTTTCATGTATCTGTTTATTGCCTGGAAAACAGTGTGAGACTTACAAGGTCCACTGGAAACTTTGGGTTAATTAAGTCTGTCACTTTCACAGTGACCAAGGCAGCCAGGTAAGATTGACTTGATGGGAAGTCTTTACTGTTCTTCCACTTACTCATTATCACTTCTTTAAAAACCAGCTATTTCTAGTGGTTTGATAAACAAGTTTGGAAAAAGTTCTAGTAGCTAAATAAAACACATATTTTACATGGATAGCAGCATGTTTCTGGATAAATCCATTATGTATCAATCCTTCTTAAAGAGATAAGCTGGGCCCTAATGCATGCTTTCCTGTTACAAAGCTCTACAGACTGGTAAAAAGCTTTGTGACATGGCCAGTCCCCTCTCTTTATCTGTGACCCTGTATTTTCTCACTGCAGTAGTGGCAATGGAAGGAGCAAGCAGACACAGGGATATCCTTTTGAGCCCTCTAGGTGTTCAGTGTCTGATAAGATTAACTTTACTAGGATTCTTGCACTTTGCCTTCTCCTTTCTGGCCCTTTAAATAGAGGTCATGACTGCAGCCATGGTTCAAAGTTCCCTTGTTTGTTCAAGGATGGAACAGAAAGAGGTTAAAGGATGTTAGAACACAGAAATACCCTAGGATTTGCACCATTTGTGGTGATAACAGGTGGAAGCCATGCATGCTCCCATCTGGAGCACCATCCGAGTGACAAGATTGCAAGGAATATCTGCAGGCTGAAACTTGATGAATTTCCCATCCTTGAAGTTGGACTTTCCTATTTGATCAATTCCCAGTGTGGTATCACTCTTGGAATGGCCTGGAGGAACAAACATTATTATGTATTGAACTGGAATGCAAACCTGGCAGAGTCATGGGTTAGATGCAGCAGCAACCAACAAGTATTGAGCTGCATTGCTCAGGGCAACATCAGAAAAAAATAAGGTAAATGTGAAAAAGGGAGTGGAATTTATTATCTACGTTCTGCTATGTCTACACAGAGTGAGCATGGCAGTGCAAAATATGTCTTGTCTGAACACAACCTCTGCTATGGTTGGTCAAATTCAGGTGAGGTGATATCAGGTGGTAGGTACCCATTGGCCCCCTCGGGGGAAGAGGAGGGTGGAGAAGTCCTGGAAGCAGGAAGGCTGAGTCACTCACCTCTATTCTCCTTCAGGTAGTCAAGCAACATCTGAGATTAGATATGTAATCTGTACTGTTGCCAAAGTGGTAAATGAATAAAGGAAGTTGCAAAAGGAACGGAAACTCATTCAAATGAAATTGTGTGTGAAAATGAGCAGAAAATACACTGAAGAAAATATTAATGAATAAAAACTTCAAAGTTAAAAGAGCTGAAATTTTACAGATTCTCAAGTAGTGCTGCATTGCCAGAACTATTATCTGGGCATTAACATTGTCTTCCCATTTCCTAGTGAATACAAAGAACCATCTAACATTTTCTACATAAAACAATCACATGTTAAGAGATAACTTTTGAAAGACTCTTAAATTCCAAATTTGTCTCTTCCATTTTTAAAATAAAATTAATTTTTTGAGTCTCCTAAGTTTGATGGTGGTTAAGAATTTGTGGGAGTATGTGAGGGTTGGGTCCATCTGAAAAGATCATCCCTAATGTAAAGCATTTACCAAATGTGTAAGTATTCCATATTGCAAGAGAAGGGAAATTCCCTAAAGCTTCATTTCTGAAGACAAAACAAGTTTCCTATCTTCAAAAGCCCTATCCTTTCCAAGTATATATCCAAATGATAATACCCAGGGTTGTCTGGAGAAATAAACTATATTGCCTAGAAAGTGAGATAATTTTTCCGAAAGATACTCCTAATGATTTTAAAATACCTAAAAGTTAGCTGGGTGTTTTCAAGAACACATGCTTGCAATTCTTGTTCAGAATGGTCAATTCATGAGGCATGAGAGAAGGGAACTCTCAAGACCTCTGGTTGCTGATTCAGCCATTGGTTTTCCTCTCATGGCTGTCATGGTCACCCAGCCTTCCTGTACCTCATTTCTTCAGGTGTAAAATGGAGCTGATTTTTCCATAACTTGGGTTAAAACTAAGAAAGCTGAGACTGTTATGTTTTCAATATAGTAGGACAGAAGACTTGGGGTACGCAGCGAGAATTTAAACCAATCCATCGTTTTCCTTCACAATGACACAATGACAGCTGGTGAACCTGGGACAAAGAGAGAATAGAGCTCAGCTGTGATCTTCATAATGAGCACAGGTCCTAAGACAAACAATGCCAGGAAATATTTTATTGACATAAGCTTTACTCCAAAAGCACCAATATTATACCAACTTCAGTGATTCTGTAAATGCCCCAAAGAAAGTGACTCATATGTGATGGCTGTCAAGGGATTGCTTTGTGAATGTTGGCTAAAACACAAGGCTTGGTAACTGCAATGAGAACTCAGATGCACTTAGCTGTAGACTTGTGGTCAGTGCAATAATGGAAAAGGCTGTTAATGAAGTTAGACTCCAGATACATTTGCCTCAGACCCTGCTATTCTGAAATGCACCCTTCTGAAGAACAGTCAGAACTACATACTCATGGAAGTTAAAAATCCCACACTTTGACTGAGACAGTTTTGAGATCTTCACTCTCACATTAGCCTGTCTTCCAAGGAAAAAGGCTGCACAGAGATCGCCTTTTTCTAATGATGGTCCAAAATGTCCTTGCACAGCTGCTTTCATCACAGGTGAAATGCACCCATGAACTGCTGAGAATGAGTGTGTGTTCCTCCTGCACAGAGCCACACAAGAAGATAAAAGTCAGCCCTGAAAGGACACAAGAAGATGAGGCAGAAGAAATATAATGCATCACTGGAGAGGAATGTGCAACTCCAACACGTGGGTCCAGGTGCTGACCCTCCTGCATAAAGAGATGTAACTCACAGCTCTGGAATACCAGCCTGGAATTTGCTCTGGGATATGTCGCTGGCTCGATGTGCCTGGCTGGCCAGCAGCCACAGAGAGCTGTGCTCTCTGGCAACTCAGAGTGGGGCAGAACGTGCTTCAGGCAACAAAGTCCTCACTGTAATACACTTGTGGGTAACAGCAGCTAAAGGTAGATAGGATTGGGCATTTTCCAAAACATCTAGGGGAAGTGAGCCTCTTAAGCCAGGCCTACCTGGTGCTCTGGTTGTGATCTGGAACTATTAGCGAGGTGCAATGCATGATTGCTTGGGCCAAATAAGGCTCCTAATCCTTCCTCTGCATTTTTGATTTTCTTATCTCAACCATCTCCTAATGTGAAGTTGTGTAGGCCAACATGCAAGGTGTCTAGCAGCTGGAACTCACCTGCCCTTTCAGCATTTACGTATCCACCTTAATAATAAGGAGCTGGTAGTTGGTTTTCCACTCTGCTTAATAGCTGAATGGCTGTCTTCCAGCCTCCATAGCAGTTAGTGTTGATGACCCTTCTTAATGGAATTTTGCTTTGCTGTGGGCACCAGCCCAACAGAATTTATCCTGCGCAGCCTGATAATAGCCAGTGTTTCCACAGGACATACAGAGGCTGGGACTTCAGTAAGAGGAGCTGCTTCTTTTTTGCCACTTGTTCTTGATGAAATATATCTGATCCTTCTCAGTTTGCCTGACTAATAGCAGCGTCTCACATTCAACTCAGAACTACCCACCTTAAAAATATTCTAACAAGGACATAATTACAGAAGGGAACAGGCTGTGTTCTCTCAAGAAACAGAAGCTGGTCTAATTTGCTAGAAATGTTCAGGGAAATTGTTTTTCATGAAAGTTCAAGTTTCTCCAAGTGGACTACTGTAGCAGAAGACTGTCATTCTGTGTTCAGATCCATAGGAAAAGTGTAAATTGTATTTTACATTTCTACCAGCTGGAGTTTCAAAAATTAGCAAAGGTCAGTTGTCATCATTTAGCTTTTACATTTTCTAACATCTCTATTCTTGTGGAGTTTTGGATGACTTTTGTTGTTGTGGGGGTTTTTTGTTTATTTTAATATAGATGAAATTTGATGAATATAAAAGCATTTATTAATGTTGTCCATACATAAAGATAACAGAATATGGAATTTCAAGACACCATGCAGGCAGTATTGAGCACAAGTGTTTTAGCTGCTTGAATAAAGGGTTCAGACCTGGACCTGTGTACAAACTTGTATAAGTTATTCTGTCTCTGCATTTCTCTTTACCTAGTAAAAAAATTATTACAACATGCTTCAGAATATAAGAGAAAAGAGAGAATTTATGTTTTTAAAGTTTTCTGACATCATTTGATGAGATTGGAAAACTGATGCTTTGCACACTTATGGAAAAATCTGAATATCTTTTTGCCCTTTATTACTATAATGATACAAATCTAATGATAATGTAATTCCCTATCAACAGCTGAAGTCTGTGAAGCTGCAAAAGTATTTCCAAAACTGCTTTATAAGCAACACTTCACTAGATAGCCACTGTGAAAGATCATTCTTTGACAAAGGCTTAGCACTTTCAGAGAAATCTAGTTAAACACAGAGAGAAATATAGTATTTTTAATGTGTTTTGAAGGTTTTTTCTTAATAATTTTTAGATCAAAAGCATTGTACAAAACCAAGAAGTGCATAGCACTAAATTTGTCACTTTGGCCAGCACAGCTCAGAGGGCCAAGGAGACTACTTATACACTTCTGCATAGAATGTATGTGACATCCACTGATAATACCTGTGTAGCAATCTATGAGCAAATAAAATCTATTACATAATCAGCTATGTTAAGTGTAGTCTGTTGTGTATATACAAAATCAGAAAAATATATTCCTTTTTTCTTATATACACTATATAACATGAGAATAAAATCTGGAATAGTTTGCAGTAACTTAGATGAGACTGTACTTTCATGATATAGGGCTTTAGAAACACCTTCTCAGCATCGTTTGTCTTGGACCATTGTGATAAAAAAGTTGCAGAAAGAAATTAAGTTTTCTGGACAGTATTCCTCAGCCACTTTTTTCTGGTCAATGTAATCTATGTCTTCTACACAGTCTTGGGGACTGTGTTCTAGGTTTTTTTCAGACACAGAGGTAGCTGCTGGAATCTGAACAACTTCTTGTGCATGATGCATCATGTTGCCTTTGGCAGGACCCACTGCTGGTAGTAGGCTTGACTGGGTCAGCCTGAGGTGAGCACTTCGTGGGCCTTTCCTGCATACTTTAGACTTTAGTACAGTTTGGGGTTCTTGACAGATCTGCTTCTGCTTCTTTAGGGACCGGGAGATTTGTTTCCAGTAGGATTTCTGGTTTGCTGCATACTGTGAACAGCTGGAAGGGTCTCCAGAGAATTCACACCAGAACTTGCTGTCACCGTGCTTGCACTCTACGTGCACAGTAGCAGTATCCATGTCTGTCACTGCCCACGTGCACTCAGCATTTCCTTTGGTTTCAAACTTGCCTCCAGGAGATGATTTTCCTCCTTTTGACTTCTGCCTTTTTTTGTTTCCTTGGTCAGATTCAATTTGGGTTTTTCCACCACCATTTATGCCTTGTCTTCCCTTTTTTCTTTCCTTGTGTCTTTCACAATTGGCTAGTAGCATCTGGGAGACCAGCATCAACACACAAAGGAGTCCAAAGCTCTTGATCCTCATGGTCTCTGTTTTGCTTGTTATCTGCCTTCAAAACAAACAAACAAACAAAAACATAAAAATATTTCCACTTAATGCTGGACTCCATTTGACAGTTGAAGTTTTTCAGACGTGGCATTGCACCGCTCTTTTATACCCATTAAAGTGATGTTATTGGCAAAATGATTTGTCCTTTGTATAAATAACACCTGGTTTCTAGGACCATTATGAATTATCCTTGTAAATGGCTATGGAGTAATTTCCAGTTCTTTAATTATCAGTGCAATGGGAAACACAAGAATCACTGTCAGGACATGCTACTACCCAGTAACTGAGGTACCTTAATAAAAATCTCCTTTGTAGTCAGTGAAGGAATTTGAACCTGGAATTTGTCAATCTCAGATGAATATCTTAAGTAATAAAGCAGTTGTTTCCACAATCTCTCATTTTGTAAAATGGCCCGTAAGTGATTTTAACTCCAACCTCTGGCTATTCTTCAAAAATATGCCAGACAGAAAGGAAACCATTTGGTTCAAATTGAGGAAAACTATTTTGTAAGCATCCTGAAAATCATTGTAAATCACTAGTTATGCCAGCATTTCAGTTTTGGGTTTGAAAAAAATTATGGTAGTCTTTCCAGATGTCAAAAAATAACTATTGATGCATTCTTTGCCACCTTGACTGCTAAACAAACAGAACTACCTTTTTGCTTTTGCAGATACCTGCAGTGTACAGGGCTGTGTCTGAAGCTACCAAATTCAAGGGTTAAACAGACAGCTTCAGTTTTGAAATTTAGCTAATTAGCAAATTATTATCAAGCTGATCCCTGCATCTGCACAGAGCACATTTATTTCTGTAGACGTTTCTTTTTATGAAGCAGCTTTCAGGATCAGAGCAGGGTTTAAATCTGGCATTTAGATGATTAAATCCCTAAATATATTTTTCAGATGTTTCCATCATACTCCCTTCTGTAGCCAAGTTTTCATGTTAGAAAGCAGAAAGTCATGTGCAGTCACGCTAATGAGGAATCTATTGCAACATTCCGTTATCTACAAATATGGTTACAAAGATATAGAATGTAGAATACATAGGTAACAGCATATGTGAGCGGGTCCTACTTTTGCATAGTTCTTACTTGACTTGCTTCATGCCTTATACTACACACAAATTTTCACTCAATAAAATCCTCTTTAGAGAACTTCACACAATATTTACAGTTCTGTTGCAAATATAGCAACTAATAACATTAAAATTAGTAAAGATTTGGCAGCAATATTCTGTTGCAAGTGTAACAGTGCAAAAGTAAGATAACTAAAAGACATACCTTGCACAGAGATTGAAGATGCCCAACACAATCCTGATGCAACTCGTCTCTTTCAAAAGAGCCAGAGCTCGTTGTAAAAGGAGCGTGGTTTTTATAAAGGCAAAGACACACCTTCAGGTCTCCAGGAAGACTATTACAACACAATAGGATACTTCAGTGCTGTGTTCACTTACCCCTGACACACCTCCTTGGAAAAGTGCCAGTTCTCTTTCTCAGCACACACACACAAAAAGCCCAAGGTGTGCTTGTGTAATTCAAGTGTTATTTTAGCCAAGTCCTTCCCTCCTCATGAACAATGATAAGGACTTTATCAGATCTGAAAGAGCTTTTACCAGCTATTGAAGGATGTATCCTGCAACGCCCTCAGCAAGTCACACTACCACTTTGTTTAGCAGAATTTGCTAATGATAATGAAAATCATTCCACAAAGCATTTCAAAGTTACCTTTTGAACATTTCATTACTTTGTGTCCCAAGAATGTATTGAAGTACTTTAAAAAACAAAAATAATTAACTACTCAAGTAGTAAGTAATATGAGTCCAGGGCAGGCCACCAAGTTGATCAGAGGGTTGGAGCACCCCTGCTATGAAGTCAGGTTGGGGCAGGCCATTCAGCCTGGAAAAGAGAAGGCTCCAGTGAGGTTTTTGTAGCAGCCTTCCAGTACCTAAAGGGGAACTCCACGAGGGCCAGAGAAGGACTTTGTAAAATGACATGTAATGGTAGGACAAGGGGTGATGGCTTAAGCTGAAAGAGGGCAAGGTTAGATGAAATATAAGGATGAAATTTTTTTTAAGACAAGGGTGGCAAGACACTGGAAGAAGTTGCCCTGAGAGGTTGGGGACTTCTTATCCAAGGAAGTGTTCAAGACCAGGCTGGATGGCGCTCTGAGCAACCTGGTCTGGTGTAAAGTTCCCTGTCTGTGGCAGGGCATTTGGAACTAGATGATACTTAAGGTCCCTTACAACCCAAACTGTTTTAGGATTCTATGATTCTGCATTTAGGACAGTGTTCATTATGGTGACGTGGTCAAAAGCAAGAAACTCAGAAACAAAGCTCCTTCAGAATTAGTGACTGAGAGCCGAGTTCAGCTGCACAGCACTGATCTATAGTCCTCCATCTCTGCCAGCTTTTGTGTGTGTAAAGAAATGGGTTATGTCATGAGATTTCATTTTGGGAACACATCTAATGCATATTAACCTGAAAAAGAAGATGAGTGTGAAACAGCAAGCATTAAACAAATATAAAAGCACATTCAGTGCTGGAAATAGGCATTCCTCAAAGAATGGATAGAGAAGCTGGTCCCTTCATAGCTTGTTTGCTTCAAGTGGTTTTACTGAAGAAATGTGAGGTATTTGTTGTTTATAATTGAAGAATACAAAAATAAAAGAGAGATGCAAGAAGATACAGGCACGTATTCCTCTTTAGTTCTTTTTCATCTGATATAAAAGGAATTATACAAGGGAACAAAACTGTAGGCAAGGCATTGTCTGGACTGATTTGGCAACAAGGAGACTGTTAACTCTGTGTAAAAAGAAATTAAGCAAAAAAGGAAGAAAAGTGCAATTCTGCAATGAGTGCAGGACAGAAATGTGGGGAATGGGATGCATTTACTTGAAATATGAGTGGTCTGATCAGGACTATTTCCTAAGCTATGTATATGCAGCTACCTTTAATTGAATTCAGCCCCCTGGGGCTGGCTGAGGTGAGCAAGGAGCGCTCCAAGTACCTGGAATTGCATGAGAAGGCAAGTTTCACCAACATGGAGCTGCCATGAACCTGCACCTGGGCAACCTGCGCCTGCCCGGTGGCCTCCTGGAGCGGGTCCGGCCATCCCCACACTGGCCAAAGATGAGTCAGGGCCAGGGAGCTGGTTGTGTCCCCCTGGGATGGGGGAGGCAGGGCTGTCCCTTCTTGTGCCCCCTCGGGGGTCCCTGTGTCTCCTGGCACTGCCACTATCCCTCTGAATTTGAGGCTTGTCCCCTGAGAAATGTGCCATGTGGAACCCTGTTTGGGGACACAGACCTGGTGACTGTCCCAAGGCCAGACTACTCATCCCTGGGGTTCTCATCCCTCGATCCCACTCTTCGGGCTCTGTGTGGTTCCTTGGGATCCAGCCCAGTCCCTGGGCCTATCCCACCCCCAGACAACAAACAGGTCCTGCAGAACCTGAAGAAAATCCTGGCCAAGTTTCAGGAGATGCAGGACCAGTGGATGTCCCTGGAGCAGCAGCTGTGGGAGATGATCCAGAAGGATGACATCACCCCCTTGCTGGTCACCACCGACCCCTCCGAGATAAAGGCAGGTCTGGGGACACCCCCTGTGTCCCACTGAGGGGCTGCTCTGGCCCCAAGCCCTGTAGACCCTCTCCTGTCCCAGCAGAAGCTCTTCAAGGAGCAGCTGAGGAAGTACGACCAGCTCAGGGTGTACCTGGAGCAGAACTTGGCAGCCCAGGAGAACGTGCTCAAGGCCCTGACCAATGGCAATGTCAAGGACGTGGCCATGTGCAAGGACCTGGCCGAGATGGAGCACAAGTGAGTGGGAGACCCTGGGGGCCTCAGTGTCCTGGGGGGTCTCAGTATCCAGGAACAGCTGTGGGGTCACCTCTGCCTTCTCCTGTCCCACCCCACTGCTGGGGACTGTGATGCTGGCTTTGTCCTGTCCCCGTGCCCAATCCCAGTGAGAGCTGCTGGATCCCCTGTGTGCCTGGAGTGGGGGTGCCCACCTTTATTCCACTAGATTGCATTCCCTTCCATTCACCCCCTCTGTGCCCCTTCCCAGGTGGAACACTACTGTCCAGACCTTGGTGGTGTCCTACAAGACCTATGAGGACCTGATGAAGAAGTCCCAGGAGAGGAAAGATTTCTACATGGACCTGGAGAGCCCTTTGATTGGCATGAGTTAGTATGAATCTATTTGCAACACTCTGCTAATTGAAAGATTTTGTGGTTAATGCTGGCGAGGGCTAATGAATAGAGGCAAGAACGACTTGATCAGAAGGTGTTTAACAAGGTATCAGGGAGGAAGGGAATCGGAGAACTATCATGCTCAGGAATCCTAAGCTAACACCATGTAGTACCATCTGGAGTATTTAGTATTTAGCATTTAGCAGGGACCCTCAAAACTGTCCAGCTGCATTAGTGTGGCCATGTGCTGTAACTAATGAGCCTTTCATCAGGGTTAATTACTCTGGGGACACCATTAAGACAAAGGGCTATGCTAACCTCACGTTCTGGTACTAATGGTTTTATCATGCCTGATTGCTTGTGTAAACATACTATAAATTGATTTTTGTGTGAAAGATTAGGGTATTGGTTCAGCTATAGGAGCCTTGAGCAACCCGGTCTCATGGCAAGGAATCACCAAAGCTGAAAACCTCACCAAACTACCAACACACACCTGCCTACTGCAACTGAACAGTGTCTCTAAAGAAGTAAGAGAGGAAGGTTACAAGTATGTAAGGAACCATGGGAAATGGGACCAGGTATAAGGTTTACAGGAAGGAAGTACGTGTTCTTGTCCCAGCTCTGTCACAGACTTTCTGAGAGATATTCACTAGGAAATGCCAGATGTTCTTCACTTGGAAAGGGAGTTTTCTTGTAGATGATGTTGCAATGATTTTTCGTTGGTGTTTACAAAAATATCATTTACTGGTGAAACCAATCACAATGTATTGAAAGTATTTAAGTCCTCCACCAGTCATTGCTTCCAAAATTGCCTATTTTGAAGGCTTTGACACGCAAAGTAATTTTCAATGTCATTCTCAGTTCAGCTGCCCCACTGTTGATAGGACACATCATCCTAGTCTTCCTACGTCATAAAAATAGGGGAGAACAGGGAGAGAAAAGGCTGCACAAGTGAAGATCTGCTTTCTGGTGCTTTTATACTCCCTTCCCGAGGTTGTGACAAACTGGACACATGCTGACTCTTCCCATCTCCAGCGTGCAGAAACTTCTGTAGAGAATTCTCCAGTCAAGTGTTTGTTGATATGGGCCCTTACGTCTTTGAGATGATTTGTCTTGACCCAGCTGAAACTCTACCCTAACCTGCTTAGATGATTTCAAAATCTCAGTATGATTCAGGACTTATGAATTTAGGTGCATAAAATATAGTCTCAGTCCATGGAGGTTGGTCTGGACATCAGGCTGTTTTATTGCTGTGCCCCCAGAATATAATTTTGTTTCTTTTTTTTTCATTAACATGAACCAATATTTTGTGAATGCCTTTCACCTACATGGTCATATAGTGGTTATATAAACTGTACTCCAAAAATCCCGATGGGAGCTGTCCTATCAGGTGATTAGAACAGTCACTTTCTTCAGCTTTCATCCTGAAAAGAAAGTACACAAAATTAAAGTAGGAACTCCATTTCTTAGGTACTTAATTAGAACCTAATTGCCAACAAAAAATTGTTTCAAAAGCCTGTTTTAATATGATTTCCAGTAAAGTATGTTTTTTTCTTTCTGTCATGCACGTTTTAAAATACACCTTAGTCTGCCTTTTACTGAGCTGAACAAACAGTGCAGATAATTCATCAAAAGACAATTTGATCCACGCAATTAATGGCAAACCTGGATGGCTCATTTGGCAAAGTCAAATTTATGGAGAACTGTTTAGTTATTAAAATAGAAAGGCATAGAAAAAAAATTGGCAACACTAGCAAATATAGGTAATCCTTGAGAATTGCAAACATGGATACCCTATTCCCAATGTCAGTTTTTTATGAAAAAATCTTAATCCAGAGGTAATCCTGTGCTTTTTCACTGCAACTTGAGACAGTTTATCAGCATTTTTAAATTTTCATTAGAATTGTTATAATTAAATCTGACTGGTGTTTTTCAGCTGTTAAAGCAAAGAGAGAAAAAGGTTTTATTCCTAGTTATGATCTATTGGTGTGGAAGAAGCATAATATTTTCTCAGTTCTTATTGCTGCTTATATATTATCCACCTATATGTGGGTCTTTATGTAGGAAATTATTTTAATTTAAACTCTTAGCAGCCATTGTTGCATTAATTGCAAACTGTGGTTTGCCTGTCATCATCTTTGTGACATCATGAGCCTACTGTTCATTTATAGTTTTTTCCTCACAGAATAAAAAGTTAATTTTATATACAACCAATAAAACACTAATTTAATTTGCAAATAGTAAATGGTCATTGAACTCCCTTGACATTGAGCTCCATGTTAGAATATCAGCTATTTGTCAGTTATACGTGTAGACAAAAGGATGTTGTTCTCTGTGTAAATGCTCAAGTAGAGTGAAGGAAAACACATTCAGCACCAGTGAAGTGACCAGCTGCTTACATTTCAAATGAAGGTCCATGAGTACTGTCCCGCAGCAGTCAAGCAATCCTGATGATGGAGAGTGACTCACTGCATCAGGTAATGTTTCAAGGATGTAAAAGGAGGACTTAAGTTTAATGGAACTTCAGAGACATATTTAGAACCAGTCCCTTTGTCATACTATTCCTTTTAGCTTAAGCATTTTTTTTCCTTGAAAACTGTGTCACCTGGAACACTGTACCTTACAGCAGTTCTGTAGAGTGAGCTTGCAAAATGTGTTAAAAGGATAAGATCAGACATGTGTATTATAAATCTCACTTTCTACTTTTGGATATACACTAGAAGTGAATATATATTTACTGCAAGACCTGAAGAAAGAATGTCATTAATCCCTCTATGTCTTCAAAGAATCATGGAATGGTTTGGGTTGAAAGGACCTTAAAGATCATCTAGTTCCACCTCCTCTGCCATGGGCAGGGACACCTTCCACTATAACAAGTTGCTCAAAGTCCCATCCAACCTGGTCTTGACCAGTTCCAGGGATGGGGCATCCACAGCTCCTCTGGGCAACCTGTTCCAGTGTCTCACCAGCCTCACAATAAAGAATTTCTTCTTCACATGTCCTGTAAATCTGCCCTCTTTCAGTATAAAGTCATTACCCTTTGTCCTATCCCTCCATGTCCCTGTGTAAAGCCCCTCTCCAGCTTTCTTGTAGGCTCCCTTTAGATACTGGAAGTCTGATATAAGGTCTCCTCAGAGCCTTGTCTTCTCCAGGCTGAACAATCCCAATTCTGAGCCTGACTTCGTTCATAGGAGGGGTGCTCCAGCCCTCTGGTCTTTCTGGACCTTGTCTGGACTCACTCCAGTAGGTTCTTATTCTTCTTATGTTGGGGGCCCCAGAGCTGGCTGCAGTGCCTCAGATGAGGTCTCACCAGAGCAGAGTGGAGGTGGAGAATCAACTCCCTCAAATTGCTGGTCATGCTGCTTCAACAAGATGTGATTGGCTTTCTGGTCTGTGAGCACACATTGCCAAGTCATGTTGAGCTTCTTATCCACCACCTCCAAGTCCTTTTCCTTAGAGCTGCTCTTGATCCTTTCTCCACCCAGCCTGTATTTGTGCTTGGGATTGCCAGACACTTTTAAAAATTACCAGCCTGAATAAAGAGTGATGTTAAACTGCAGTTACTTTTGGGGCAGAAGGGATATGGGTGGAATTTTCTTCCTCGTTTTTACTGTGACTAGCATTCCAGGTGTTCCTGCAGGTAAATAAATTTCATCCATGTATGTAAATCAGACATTTTCAGTGCATAGGTGCACACCTTATTAATATGCAATTCTTATTATAGTGAAAACAAAGCAGCCTGTTCATGTACTGTTTACTAATGAAATGTAATCACGCACAGGCTGGAGGTGCACACCATTCTGCTAAAAATGCCTGCTGAAAGACTCAGTTTGTTAACAAATGTGGGAGTCACACCTCTACCTCTTAGTGGAATCCCCTTTTTACTGTGGCTGTGAGCTACTCTCCGGCACTGCATTTCCACCCCTAGGTAAACAAGCTTAAGGCAAGGAACTCATAACCTGATTTCCTTTTTGTTTCTGTGAGTCTAGATTTTACAATAGAGAGTAAGCCACCAGGCCTAAGTGCTGAAGCCCTTTTACATAGCAATGAAATATTTGTCACACAGGAAGTGGCACCACTGCCAGCTCTTCTGTATCACACTACCTGTGCCCAACACTTGGGTAATTTAAAATGTAGTGATGGTTTCAGTGCACTAAGATATGCTTATTAACTCTTCTACATGAAGACACAATTATTTGAAAGAAGTCGAATAAAAATGATCAGATAACAACAACTTTCAGTTGCTTCTGACATGAGTTAAATTCCTATTAGTTAAATAAATATGAAAAAAAAATGGCACCAGGTTCTTTCTTTATTGAGTCTTTAACGGTGTCCAATTATTTCACAAACTGACTAAAACTGACAACTGAATTGGACAGAACAGCATCCAAGTGAAAACTGATATCATGAAACCCAAATAAAAAGAAACAAACACTAGTTAATTCAAACAAGTGTTAACTCTAAGTCAATCACAGAACAACCATACAACCATATGATTGCTGTATATTAATTTTAAGCTAATTAAAAAAGATAACTTTATAAGACTAAATAGTAAGGTCATTTTATAGGAGAGTCCAGTTCAGGCAGAGGTTCACAGTTGCATTTAAGAACTGATTTCCTGAAACACTAGTAAATTGAGGGAACACTGCTGCTTCATACATACGTGAGGGAAACTAACAGCTTAATCATTTTATCCATCATTTGCAGCTCTAGTATTACTGATTCCCTTCCTCATCTATGAAGTCAGTATTTTTTACTTGCTGTATTTCTTCATTTACTTGCTGCATTATGTTGGCAGCTCTTTGATTAGAATATCCTGAAATTCATTACTGCCAAGGTGTAGCTTCTGTTCAGAAGAGGTCTTGGCTCCCAGCTCGTGTGTGGCAGTCAGCAGTTGTTAATTTATTACCTTGCTGCTTACTGAACAAACTGTCATGTGCAGTTGGAAAAGAGTTTGTTTTCAGACCTGCAGAATATCACTTTATCTCTGTAGGCAATGACAGAGGTGTTTTCAAAAAAATTTAAATGGTTTTAATTAACCCAAGGAGATCCAAGCCAGTGACAGAGCATGACCATCAGGAAAGTTTCTGAAAGGACGAGGAAATCCCTTTTGTTTAATGAGATAATACAGACTAAAAAACCACATTATACAGGAGACAGAAAATTTTGATGCTAAGTGGAGTTTAGACAGTGTTTCATCTTCACAAAAGGAGACCTTCTGAATTCAAACAAGGGTAGTATTTGTCATGGCTAACCAAACAAGGTTACCCTCTTCTATACAGGATATTAAATGCTGATGCATAATAAAAATGATTGTTACTATACAAGAGTTGGTGGTAAACATATCTAAATCTAAGCAGATCCTAAGATTTTGGTCCCTTTATATTTGCATCTGATAATGCTACAGGATCACCAAATACGAAATGGGATTTGATAGATAAAAAAACCTCCATGTCATTTTTTCTTCTTTTGTTGGATTTATCTTTCATAGAATACAAAGGCTATATTATATATCTAAAGAAAAAAAATTAGAAGAAAAAAACCATGAAATAGAAGGATACTACACTGTATTATGTTTTGTACTGAATTTTCCAACATCAGGAAGAATTTATCCCCCAAATCTGAATTTATGTATTTTCATTTACTTTTGGCTCTAAATGAAGTTAATTACTTCTCTACCTCAAGCACAGCTAAAGATCCCCTATTTCATTGTCCTGTGGTTTTATATGAGTGATCTGGCTGCTGGAGTTATTAGCATAGATTCAGTATATTCAGGGCATGCTCAAGGTGGTTTGGCAGCCAGGGGTAACAACTACTGACTAGTTGCAGTCTTAGTCTGCTAAGACTTTCATAGCTTACAGCAAATGCAAAAGCCTGTCTGTCTGACCAGAAAAGCTTCATAAATACAATCATAAAAACTTTCTCTTACAGAAAGTTAAACTGATTAAAATAACTGGAAATTACTGACTGTTATTAGTCTACTCAGTGTAATGGCCAGTCATGCATAACTGCCCAACACTAGAACTGGACACGTTACATGAAGCCATCAGGCAGTATTGCTAGAAGACAAGTGACTGTCCTTCCAGCAGTGCTGTGTACCATAAGCACTGAGCACAGTGCTCCAACCAAAGCAGCCTTTCAGCTGTCATTAAGGCATTGCAGTGAAAAATTCCCCATATGCTTTTCAGATGCGCAGCGGAAAAACATCTTTGCATTAAGGCATTACTTGTAGAGTTACTTCAGGAGGATGAAGGTAAGAAATGAGATTCAGCCCTCTTCTAGTTCTAATCCACCTTCTCATAAAGGTAAGATTTGTTTTTCATAGTGGGAATTTTAAATGACGTAGTCACTTGTTTAAATTTTTTTTCTGATGTATACACTGTGGTCACTACTGAATTACTTCTTGTAGAGACAGCAGAAATATGAACTGATCCTCCACAGGTGAAGGGAACCAAGATCAGTGAACTGTTATAGTGTGGAACATTTCAAATATTGCCTAGATCAGCAGTGAAATTCTTCCACACCTTGATGTGGTTGCAGAGTGATAGAGGATCAGCATGAATGGAGCTGAAGACAGAGTATGTACAGGCCAAGATGTGGTATATTGAAAAGACATTCTTTCCCAGCAGCCAACCACTTCTTTTGAGGTTGTGTCTGGGCTTCTGTAAACCACATGTGATCTGAACCTTTTACTTTCAGAAATCAAAGCAACTTAGATTTCCTGTCTAGTTTTTCTCTAATGCAGTCCTGGTCAGAACACATGTACTCTCAAAAGTCTGGTTCTGATATCAGTGGTAGCTGTGGTCTTTGTCTGCTCTCAGGATCCTTTCCATAAAACGTAAAGCTGTTCTTCAAATAAATTAAGCTGTACCAATAAAAAGACATGTGTGTGTATATATATATATATAAAGATTATTATATAGTATAAGCAATAAATAGTTTTCTACTTTTATAGATATATATTTATATTATGTATATTATAGTCATTAATATTACTGGGTTTTATTTGTATATTTTTTTAAATAACTGGTGCATATATGTATGTGGAGAGAGAAGAATAGATGGATCCACTCTGACCAAGAAAGTTTATTGCATGAACTCTCATGTGTTTGTCAGTGCCTGGTAATTTTGGGGGGGTTAGCACTGGTTCCAACCACAGCAAGATGTTTCTAGTACTTGCTATGGAATAAATATTCATTTCATGTACACTTTTTAAATACAGGGGGTAAATGGAAACAGGAACCCAGAAATTGTTCCAGGAAAAGGAAACCAGGAATGAGGAATGGAAAACCAGGGACTTCATGGTGTAGGAGACTGTGCTGAGTCTGACTGGGATGGATTTAGTTTTTTATAGCAGCCCCCATATGGTGCTGTGTTGTAAGTTTGTGACTAGAAGAGTGCTAATAACATACCCGTGTTTTAGCTGTCACTAAACAGCATGAAGGCCTTCTCTGTTTCTCACTGTGCCCTCTCTCCAACAAGTAGGCTGGGGGTGGGCGTCTGACTGGGAGGGAACACAGCCAGGACAGCTGACCCCAGCTGAAACCAGGGACCACAGAGATACTCCATACTGTATGACATTGTGCACAGCCATAAAACTGGGGTTTCTAGAATAATTGCAGCATGGAGACTGTGCATCAGCTGGCTTGGGAGAGGTGTGGAGAGAATGTATTTGCATCACTTGATGTTGTTTCCCCACTTTTCCTTTCACTTATTAAGATGCATTTATCTCCACCCACATTCTCTCCTCTCCATTTCTCTTCCAATTCTCACCTCCATCCCACTGGAGAGATGAAGTGGCTGGTGGGGGGTTTCAGTGATGTCTGGGGTCACACACCACGGAGTCTTCAATCCTGCAAGTAGCTAACAGGAATTACAGATGAAAATAAACCATCAGAGAGTTCAGTCCCTGTGCAGAGCTTTTCTGTCACTAAAAATACTGATGGCCAAGCTACACAAGATACTGCCTTGGCTCCATCCTCTAAACCACGGCATTTACCTCAGCAGAGACAACAAGAAGGTGCAGTTGCAGTTGTGACAACTACTTTGCCAAGTTAGATTACTACTTTTGAAGAAACTATTTCAGCTACGTGGAAAAAGTGATCGTGGGCTAACACAGGCTATGTCTTCACAAGTCACATCAGACACCATAGGCTGACCTATCCACTGACAGGATTAGCCATAAAGTTTATTCTCCATGATCTTTGGGTTATCCTTGAAATGTACTATAAGCTGTAAGATTCCAGACCTCACATCTGGAAGGGGCCCTGAAAACTCCTGCTGAAAGCTCAGCAATTCAGAAGAATGACTGTAAAAGTCTGTGTTTCATAGCTGCTGTGTGTGCTGATTGCCCTCAGCATTTCCACATCTGATACAAGTCTCTAATGGCACAGAGAAAGGACAAAGGGAATGGACAAATCTTATTTGGCATTTTCGTTTTACTGACTTCAGCATGTTCAGGTATATAGCGCATAGAAGCCATTAACAAGGTAAAAAAATTTCCTGATGCATCTTTCCAGTTCAACTCGTTATGGTTAGCAAAAGCTGAAAAGTTGCACACCTCAGCATTTATGATAAATTTGGGGGTTGCTCAGTTAACCAAGAGAAGATGCCTCTGAAGTGTTTTCACTTCGGTAATTTCTAACTCTACAGCTCCTCCATGTGGAAATCATTAACAAACAAGGAATTAATAACTCTAAACACTAGGTAGTAATATTTTTTTAATGGGTTTGCAGAGAACTAGCAATATTCTAAATATTTAGGGCAATTTTAGAAGTATTCAACCCTGTTGAGCCAGAACTCCATTTGCTGGAAACAGATGAAAAACAGTGCATAAGAATGTCACCACTGATAGTGCAGCATTACAATTCCAATTCTAGCTGAAATTATCACTTTCCCCTCTGATATCACATGAATTACACAAAGTAACCTTTTACTCATTTTTAATTCTATTTGTTCCTCTGTGCCTGTAGAGGAATCTCACAACTATGTCCTGCTTGAATTTAGGGATTTTTCTCCTGTAGGGGGATAAAGAGGACCTAAATCCTGGTTAACTAACCTGCAGGTTGGGAACAGAGATGAAGGCTGTATCCAGTAAAGAACAGCCTTCCCATAACCACTTCCCACATTGCTTGTCCACAGCGTTCAGGAACTGAGTCCTAGATTATTTAATGCAGTATTTAAAACAATTATTTACTAGATAGTGAGTATTATCTGTGTGTTATTGATGACACATTCCAAAGGACATTAGGCTCTACAGAGGGATCTGGATGGGCTGGACTGATGCTTCAAGGCCAATGATAAAATGTTTAACAAGGCCGGGTGCTGGGTCCTGCCCTTGGGTCACAACATCCCCAGCAAGCACCACAGGCTGGGACAGAGTGTCTGGAAAGCTGCCCAGCAGAAAAGGACCTGGAGGTGCTGGTCAACAGTGACTGAACATGAGCCAGCGTGTGCCCAGGTGACCAGGGACACCAGTGGCATTCTGGCTTGTATTAGAAATAATGTGGCCAGTAGGACCAGTGCAGTGATTGTCCCCCTGTATTGGGTGCTGGTGAGGCCACACCTCAAATCCTGTGTCCAGTTCTGGACCTCTCACTGCAAGAAAGACATTGAGGTGCTGGAATAAATCCAGAGAAGGGCAACAGAGCTGGTGAAGGGTCTGGAGCACAAGTCTGATGAGGAGCAGCTGAGGGAACTGGGGGTGTTTAGCCTGGAGAAAAGGAGGCTCAGGGGAGACCTTATCACTCTCTACACCTGCCTGAAAGGAGGTTGTAGCCAGGTGGAGGTTTGTCTCTTCTCCCAGGTAACAAGTGAGAGGACAAGACGAAATGGCCTCAAGTTGTGCCAGGACAGGTTGGATTGGATATAAGGAAAAATTTTTTCACTGAAAGGTTGATCAGGCATTGGAACAGACTGCCCAGGGAAGTGGTGGAATCACCATCCCTGGAAGTGTTCAAAAGGCATGTGGATGTGGAACTTGGAGATACGGTTTTAGTGGTGAACACAGTGGTGCTAGACCTGGATTTGACCTCAGATCTTAAAATAAGTGGACGTACCAATTACTTTTGACACCAGTATTTTTATACTATAATTGAGTTCAGCAAAGAAACCTTAGACCCGCCTCATTTCAGCACTACAAGCCCAAAACTTCTCTGAACTAGGACAAACTGCTGACTGGTGTTCTGCATAACTATGCTCTACACCAGGAAAGGACTCGATGGCTGACCCAATGCCATGGTAGAGCATGAGACAGAGTGCACCAAACAGGCCTCTCTCACTCCAGCATTAGGCTGAAATCAAGAATAAAAATTATAACATTTGTACAGCTTCTGAAAAACAGAAAGATTTTTGAAGGTGAACAAAAATGAAATGAACTCACAAAATAATTTCAAACCATAATTTATTTAAGTATGGCATAAAATAGAATAATTACAGAGGGCAAATAGTCATTGCTATCTTCTTGCCATATAGACATTTTTAAATTTTAGCTTTGGAATAATCAATGAGATCTTGGCATTCTCAAAGGCCTTTCCTGTTAACACATCAATATGTTCTCTGTTGCTCCAACTACCCTAGACCAGCTGCTTACAATTTGCACAAAGCTTTTTTTAAATATAAAAATACACAGTAGGTTTTAAATATTATTTTTGCTCCTCTCCTTATCAGCTCTTTCTCCCTTCTCTGAATCATTATATTTAAGGTAAGAAACAGAAAGAAGCAATGTAACCAAAGCAATGGTTTTAATTAAATATAAATGTAACTAGACCAGAGAAACACTGCTGCATTCAGATGGGAGATTTACATTAACCTATGTGCTGGCTCACATAGGTAGGTCTGTATTCACTGGCCACACCATATATATTAATGGCACGCTATATACATTACTCTGTACTTCACAGCATGACAGATTTATGGTTGGAAGAACTAAAGAGAAGCAGACAAACAGATATGCAGGCATATAAAATTGTAAGCATCAGGACCTGGGAAAGTGAAAGATTTTGCAGGGCATTATTGTATCAATGTGCAGCCACTGGTGACAGACACAGTAAAACCATGTGGCGGGCTGGCTCTGTTTGGGAGCCCTCACTGCAAGTTCAAGGTCCAAAGCTGGGGTATGTGAGGAATAGACTTTGTTCCCATGTGTGTACTCATCTAGTAGAATTACAAAACTGTGCTAAATTTTTGTTTCTGCTTAAATACACAAGCAGTACTGTTTAACATCCTAGCTTCTGTCGACACATCTGCTGTCAGAGGCTCCCTGACATGACTCTTTCCTAACCTTTTAGAGGTGGATGACATATCTCTGTCAGACAGATGCAAGAAAGTTACCTTTATATTTCTTTTTTTTTTAAACATCCTGAAATGTACAAATAGAAGGCAATGTGGAAATAAATGTATTACGATTTCTCCAACTGAGAGAAACTAACTTTTATCTGAGATCAGTATTTTGTTGCATTTAGTTTTCCTTTCCAGGTCTATGGGCTGACAAGTGATCCACTAACACAAAGCTGTTGTAGAAAGCACACTAGCAATCAAATTGTTATGTTATATATTATTATATATATTACATACACTCTTTATATAGCAAGAATTATTTTTGTTTTGAATGACATGGAAAATTAATTTCCTGAGGATGTCCTTTTCAGGTGAGTTTCTTCCTGTCTTTCACATATTTACAATGTGCCTTTCTTCTCGCAGGTGCTGAAGGCAGTCATTTTTCTACACTTTCTAGACCAAGACAATTGACTTTTCTTTGCTCAACTCATGTAAATTATGCTGTAGCTGCAAGGGAGTCATGTAGTCTTCGCTATTTGAGTTAAACTAATATGTAGATGTTTAAAAAGGGACATGATATACCTAGAATAATAATTTGTCCGGTGGTAAAGATTTAAAATAATCTTTAATTTTGGAACCGGTGTTCTCTCCAAGTCACAAACACTTATGGCACAATTCTCCATAAGAAAAAAAAAAAAAGAGAGATTAATAGTGACTAATAGTGAGGAATTAAAAAAACCCTTCTTGTTCCTTGAAATCACTCTGATAGTTTCTATTGTGCTTCAAATGAAGTATGTTCCTGCCAAAGAACACTGCTGCTGCTGAGGTGAAACATTTAGAGTTCTATAAAGAGTTTTATAGTTTCCTAAGGTGAAGGAAAATGGTGTTTCTTTCAGTTGTTGACTTAGCCTGAGCCAAGATGTCCAGACACCATGAGATCAATATGAAGCAAAACCAAAGGCTATTGAATTGATTCCAACTATGTAAAATATTTCAGGCCCAAAAAAGCAGGAGAGACAGATGACTACAGGTGATGTTCTGTGTTGCTGCCATTTAATGGCTCTTACCTCTTGTCTGGTATATTGTGAAAACTATCTCCTGTCATCCTAGTGTAGCTTTACCTTCATGGCAGAAACAATGTGGATTTCTACAGAGGGGTTTAACAACAGGTCTTGGAACATCTCTCTGATGAGATAAAGTGGCATGGGATGGGTCATGGTGGACAGTTTGGCAGAGGAAATGGCAAGGCCTTTCTGCCAGAGTTGAGAGCCTGAATTTTGCTCACCATTTCCTTCGCTGGGAAGCTTTTAGCTCTCTTCTGTTCCTAGGCACATTCTTCATTTTATTACAGCTGCATTTATGTTACACCAGTAAGACAAATAAAGGGGCAACCAATGTCACCATCAGCACGTTAATTTTTATGGGCCACAGCAGTAGTGACAGAGTAATGCAGGTTTTTTACGGCTGCAGCCAGCAGACCTAAAAGGACACCTCTGTTTCTCCTCCTGACTACAATCATTGTGAGCCCAGAGGCAGCAGGAGTTTCCATGGGGGGGATGCTTATGGCAATCAGCAGGTTATGCAAACAGTTTTACAACCTGCTGAGGAGAGGGTGGCAGGGAGGGGAACACAAACTTCCGCTCCAAATCAGGCATCAACTTCATTTCTTTCTTGCTCTGTGCGTACAGTCCTGTGCTCCCAGGACACACAGCCACTCTGGCCTCCTGCCTGACATCAGCAGTTACCTTTGTACACGAGACAGTAAACTGAACCTGTCCATGAGGTAACACCAATGTCCTGCCATTGTCCTGACTGCATCTCCTCAGCTCTTGTGTATATGTATCACATATTTTTTGTCACTGTAAAATGGTCTGTGAAGTCTGCTTAGAACAATTCTTTTGCTTGCAAGGGGAAAAGCAGAGAGAGCCAAAAAATATACCCTGTGCTGTGTCCTCATCAGAAAAGAAAGAGATCGGGAAAAGCAACAGGAAGAGAAAGAAATTGACAACCATAAAAGAAGAAGGAATGACAATGGGTGGCTTTGGGAAATTTTAGCTTTTCCTTTGTCCTTTTAATTCTTGTGGAAGATCTCTGTCCCTAAAATCCATGTCATATTAAATATTAAACCTACTGAAGAATCAAAAATGCAAAATGTAAGGCTGCAACGATGCAAGAATGACAGAGAACATATCTAAACAATTCTCCCAGAAAACACCAGAGTGCACTACTGTGCAGTTGAGATGATTAAGGGCAGACTAAGCAAAAATACGGGGTGCGCATTTGGCCTACTTCAGCAGAAATAACCTACACACTGCAAACAGCAATTTTCTTAGTTCAGGTATTTGATTTTAAGGCAGAGCTTATGTTTGGTGCTTCTTAACATCTGACTTTTTTAGTCATGTTCTCTGCTGTCAAAATCAGGCGAAATTAAAACATATATCACATATCAGAGGCACTGAATATGAAGTTACCCAAGATGATGCATTTGACTTAATGATGAGATCTGCCATCAGAATGTACTTAAGAAAATAATGTCTCTTGTTCAATTTAGCAGAATGGCTGATCCAAGAGCATTTTTTGCACTTTAAGGAGATACCGGTGCTAAGAGAGGTATTCCATTATTTAATAACCAGAACTTTTAAGCATTTTTCTGTGTTTCCACTGTAAATCAGGATCATTCAGGCAAGAAGACACCTTAGGAGGGTTGTAGTAAAACCTCCTCAACAAAACAGGGTCACAGTGAATTCAGACTATGTTGCTTAAACTTTGTCCAGTTGGTCTTGAAAAGCTCCATAGGTGGAAATTCCAGAGGCACTCTGGGGAATCCACTCCTGTGTTTATCCTTAGAGAGAATTATTTCCTTTACACCTAGTCAGAACCTCACCCATAGTGATTTGTGACCATGATCTCTTTTAATCTGATCACACAGGTCACTGAAGAGCCTGCCTCTGTACTCTCTATACCTTCTCATATGTACTGGGGAGCAGCTATGAGGTTCTCTCCCCTAAGTCTTCTCCAGGCTGAACAAGAACCATTGGCCTTCCCTTGTGTCTTGGGGTGACTTTATGATACATCCCATATTCGTCTTCACTATGCTAGGGAAAAAAAATGAATCTTGTGCTTTTAAAACTGAGCCCCAACAGCGGAGAAGAAAAAAAACTAGCTAGAGAAATCTTTTCAAAACAGTTTTAAAAGCACAAGATTAATTTTTTTTTCCTAGCATAGCGAAGACAAATATGGGATGTATCATAATGTATCATAAAGTCACCCCAAGAGACCTTGGGAGCTCCAACCCTGACTACCTCAACAGCTCCTCATCAGATGCAGTCCAGTCTTTTTTAGATCTTAACTATACGTGTTAGATACACATCCTTTCATACACAGGTTTTCCAAATGCTTCACTTTGCTTTTCTTGGAGGCTTCCCTTGTCAAAGTAGCAAATACTTGTGATGCTTCTGTGGGCACCTAAATGTAAGGATCCAGAGGCAGGTGGACACCCCACATTACACTGAAATTAGCAGGCCTGGGTATCAGTGGTCTCCCTGCCCGCAAGAATCCAGACAAACATTTTTGCCTGCTGTTCCTCTGTCAGGAAAACAAAGACAAAATTCAAAGACTTCCACTTGAACAGATTTCCTGAGGTACTTACATATACAGGGATGAAATGGTTTACCTAAAATTAATGAAACAGGTTTCATTCATTCATGAGTTCCCTCGAGATTTCATCAAACTCACCACAAACACTTTTCAATTCATCCTTTCACTAATGAATAGCACTTTCATACCCAGAAGGTAACTGAAATGTCATGACTGTAATTACTGATTCTGAAAACAATTAAATGGTAGTGTAGCTGATACATTCACATCACTGTTGCATTGAGGTGGGGTATTTAAATTAACATCCAATTTTTACACTTTTTGAAAGCAAGATTATTATAGTTACTGACTTGCTGATGGCATAAAGGGGAAAATTTTCTTTTGTTGAACTGATGAAGCCTCTCCTTTTCTCTTGCTACCAGTATGGGGGGTGATCAATTCTCCCATACTTCTCTCAATACAAGTAATTTATGAGGACATTACTGTTGTAGTGGATACTTACTAAAAAATATTCACTCTGCAGAGTTGATTTTGCATCATACAAAATAGGAGTTTTAAAATAT
>WEIV01011466.1:110443-129737 GCA_013390005.1 Calyptomena viridis | reverse complement strand
CAGCAATGCAACTGTATACCTACATTCAAGGCAATAACTCTAACAGTACAAATGTTAACGCCAATTGCTAAACATATTTGAATTTTAACACTGGAAATCACAGTTTAAAATTATTTAGCAAAAATAGTATCATCGCCCCCCAAAGAGCTACAGTGACACTATTAAGGGCATTACAAAAGTGAGTGTGAAAGAGAAAAAGGATGACAGAGAATGTAAAGCATTCTAAAAATTTCCAATATAGGACATCCCTCATGCTTAGCTTTTTCACTATATTATGCATCCCACACACTCCCAACCCTCCCACCCAAAGTTTAAAAACAAACGTCTCCAAAAAGTCCCTTTTAGGTCTATACTGCAAACTCCACTAAATATTAAATAATTTAAAAAAAAGAGAGAGAGAAGAAGAAAACAAAGCTACAACTGAATTTTTCAGATGCACAAAGAGACACAGTGGATCCCATTACAATTCAAATTTAGTTCAATGTGGTCATTCAAGAGCACCAAATAGCAACACTGATCATGCTGGTAAATTCATTTGTGAAGAGTATTATACAATATTAAAATCTTAACTAAACACTTACAAGTTTTAAGAAAAATGTATATACAAAAGTCTCTGTATACAAAATGTATTTTTATGTAAACGTGTATGTACTGTATTTAACACAAATCAACAATTTAAGAACTTGAACAATTGTCAAAGAATTGCTAGGCAAAGGCTGTTAATCTAATTAATTTATATACTGTGATGTAAGGTACAAAGCCCAGTGTAAAAAAGTAAAAAACAAAAAACATTTTAATTCAAGCCTTGAACAGTGGTATTTGAGAGGCAGTGCCCTGATCACAAAATAATCTGTACAGTAGTTTATGGCATAACATTCAATAGTACATTTGGGAGTTACAGTACAGCTGACATAAACCAAGTGGCTCAGGATTTGTTAGATGAATGGAAGTGTCAATACACTTGGAAGAATAATGATAGCCTCCCAGAGAAGAATCCTGAGCCTCATTTATATAGCCTGGAAATAATAACAAAAACAAGTCAGGAAAATTTGATAAAAATTTCATAAAGACAGAATTCTAATGTAATTTAAACAGAACGAAGGCATGGATTTTCACACGAATATTAATATGGTTGAATAATATTTTATTTTTAAACCTTACAGCACTCATGATACAGAAATCAGAGCAGCCTTCTTAAAAATGGTGAAGCAGTAATAGACCTAGAATTGACTTTAAAAGCTTATTACTTACCCCTTAACATTTCCAGTATGTGTTACCACTGTTCCACAGAGCTATATAAGAAAAAAAAAACACAAACCAAAACCATCATTTTTTTTTGCCCACAAGTGGAGCAGAAATACCGTGTCTAACTAATGAGAGACAAACTCAGTTGGCACAGGCTATTCTAAATATTTTACCCATTTAACCCAGCATTTTTCAAACAAGAGGAAATGGATTCATAGTTTTCTCCACCAACCTTCCTGTTTATCTTTGTTTCATGATGGAAAGAAATGCTTGTATTGACTATTAAACATCATTCCTTCGGAAACTTAATCCAGCCTCCCATTCTGCTCCCACAAAAAAGGTGGCTGCATTTAAGGTTATCTGTATCTTTGACATCTATGTAAAAACACCTGTGTGAGATACATATACCTCATACAGTTCTCACTTGTGCTTACACATCTTAGTGTTATAAAAATATTTGCATCTTTTTCCAGTGAAATAATCCGTCTGATTTTGAAGGAAAAGAAAAATCCCGACCCTATGGGATTCTTTAAATCTGCAAAGTACAGGCGTACAAAGATCTATTCAAAGTCATATCTCTCAAAGTATCTCAAAAGTAATTTGTAGGAAATGAGAAAAATCAAGGATAAAAGAGAAGAGTATGCTGAAAAAAAAAATAAAACCAAGACTTTATTCATATAAATTNATCATCATAATCATCATCATCATCAGATGCAGCCATAAAATTAGCAACACCCAAACTTTGACCTCTCTTGGTATTTATTTTTTACTTAAGGAGTCGTGGTATCTATTCTGCAAATGCTCAACCTACACTTTCAGTCATCAAGTTGAGCTACAGATTTCTATGATAAATTTGATCCCTCCTTAAGCACTTGCAAACCCAAATGCTGAAGTTGTGGGACATATTATGTTATCCCTATGGAAACTGAAAATCTCACAACAAGCTAACAGTTTTACAGCACAAAAGTTGAACAGGCAGAAAAGAACCCAAACCTCCTCTTTTTTCCACATAACTTGAATTTCTTGTTTNTCAAAGCATGCCATAATTAGTCGTCTTTCAAATTATCTCAGTTAGCAGACCAGAAGACAGCACTGCTTCAAACTGAATCTTTAAATTTTATTATGGAAGACAATTTTGAGTAGAATTTAGGAAAAGGAAGTCAGTGGNATAACTTGAATTTCTTGTTTTGTGATGTTACATTCTAGTCCTACCCATGCAGAAACACACAGAGTATTTTAATAGGTTTGTCAATTTAGGATCATCCACTGTGCTAGCTAAATACCTATCTACATGGATTTTAAAGTCAAATTTAGGCAATTGCTTTGTTAAGTTGCTTTGTTAAATTACTACGATATCTGCTTATGTAAAGAATATTTGAGAAACATAAATCATACGACATTAGCTATAGTGAATAATCATGCAAAAAAACAGAGAATTAAGTGATTCACTTTAAAGCATGCAGAAAATTGAACAGGTGGTTAAAAGAGTAGCTTAAGTAAGGACACATGAAGGCATGCAGTTTCAGACTTGGTTTACCTTGTAAAAACAGGATTGTGTATACCATATAAATGCTCTTTATGATAACCATTATTACCATTTTCTGTACTGTAATAAAATAAATACACCAAGAAAGACCATGTTAACTATAAGATGCACTATGTACAGTATGGCTTCTAAGACATGTACATGGATGATGGTATTATATGCAAAGATAAACTGTGTCTGTACAATAGAAGATAACTTTTCCCTTGTAACTTTCAGGAGTTATGGTATAATTATAATTTTACATCTTTTAATATTTTTATATTCTTCAAAAATCCATTAATTATTTTTCTATTCTTTTTCAGTTGGATACTCTAATATAAATCTATATAGTCTGGTGAAACAGAATATGTTACCTCTTTTGAAGTAACAAGTTACATTAAAAATATAAACCCTTCCATGTTAATAAAATAATTTTAACAAATATCAGCAAAAATGTCTTACGTTTTCATGGGTATACTTTCGACACTAAAAAACACAGAAAAGGAGGAGTAATTAACTAGACACTAATAAGTAATTTTAACTGTACATGACTGTTTCTGCTCTATTGACTTGTGCATGTGCAATGAAAAACAACCAGTGTGAAATGTCAGAAATGCAGTGCACAGACTAACTGAACAATGAGCAAAACAAAGAGTAGAAAATTGTAAAAACAAAACTGATGGGAAAATACGTAAGAATAGTTATCATAAAGTAAAATGCCAAGTCCCTGAGACAGAGGAACTGCAATTGAAAAAGGAAAGACTGGTTAGGAATAACTACGAGACCAAGAAAGCAAATCATTAATTCAAAGAGACTACAAATCAGGCAGAATTAACCTTAACGTGTTACTTAGCAAAGCTAATCACTCACACATTTGGAACTTATTTATATAAACACTGCTCACAAAGCTCTGAAGACCTCATTCTGAACTAAGTTTCTCAAAGTCAGAGCTGGCACTGTCTGGAGAGTCATGGCAAGTCAAGGCAACCAAAGGCCACCTGCATGAAGCACTTTGCAGGCCCCAGTCCAAACCTGCAGCATTTCACATGAACATGCGGTTCTGATCTGGCAGCACAGATTTAACGATTATAGAGCCTTCACATGAAACATTAGAAAAAACATTTTAATCTATTTGCCATTTAGTTTATTTAGGAGTATATACTTACTCATCATACACATCCTCTGTATCCATTCTACGATAGTATTTAGAGAGTTTTACAGCAAAAATTATGGCAGGAATTAAAAACATTGAAGAGCCTCCCAAACCAAACCAGAAGGTATTCTGAAAGAAAGCAAAATCAAATTAAAAAAAAGATCATGGAGAAAATTAATCAGAAAAGTACTGAACCCCTGCTTGATATTCAAACCGCTGTTACCAGAAGAACACAACAGAAATTAGTGGCACTGGTCTGGTGGTCTGTCTGAGGCTCTTTTATACATTAGACTGTGGAACACAGCACGTTCAAGATCCTCCACTGTCAGTGTGAACCAACCTAAGAACGCCACCAACCTTAAACATGTAACCAAACAGGAATATGGCCAAAGTTGCTCAAAGCTACAGAGCCATCATGGCCTAAGAAGTTATTTCAGTGTGCTCAGCTGTGGGCTAGAAATTATTTTTCCATCTCACCATTAATTTACTAATCACTTTGGGTTTTTTCCTTGATATTTTAAACCAACTTTCTTGCAGTTCTTGTTAAAATGTGAGCTTCCAAATCTCAAGGTACTTTATCACTTGCTAATTGCAGCCCTGTTTGTGTAACTAATTTCATTATCATACAGTTGAACTGAGTTATCACCTGATGTTAAAATGATGATTTTTCAAATTTGATTTGTATTGGCTGGAGGCATTTTGACTTCCAAGTGACTCAGCTAAGTTCTATCATCAGGAAAATCATGGTTCATCTCTTACCAGATGGTTAATGGCTCCATAAAGGAGAACAGAAGCTCTATACTGTATGAGCTAATCAATGATTCCAGCAGGTAGGAGGTTTTCATAGTTAAGCATTACCAAGATAAAGCATTTCTTAGTTAAGCATTATCAAGGTTAGAGTGCTTTGACTTTGATAGATAACATGTATTTACTGTTGGTATGATTAAGACCTGGCTAAAAGTGCCAGAAAGCTAAGTAATGGCTAGGAGATGTTTTAGGTACTTTCCAGGCACAAGGTTTCTTACTCTAGTACATGCTGTCCTCTTTCCAAGTTCTTTTGGCAAGACAAAAAAGCCAATGTTGCCCTTATATACTGCTGCAAGTCATGCTCAAAGTCTCCAACATACAGAAATTAATCAAGATCTGTCTGCTACAAGGCAAGTGATAAAACTCATTCAGGTTTTCTACATTCCAGAAAACATAATTGAGAAAGTCTTCCCTTGGTATTTTCCACTCACTTCCTGCCCCAACTGCGTAAATTAGAAACTGTTACAGCTGAAACTTCAGATCTTTATGCTTTTCCATTTCCAGGTGGTTCAGAATCCATTAATTTTACAGAATTCTTTCTAATAGAAGCTGAAGTTTAATGAAAACCTAAAACAAGTCCAGGACTGGTTTGTCTTTGGACTTGATCCAGATCAGAACATTTTCCTTACATAATTTTGTATGTGGTATTTATTATTTTACTTTAGAACAGTCTAGCCAGAGTAATTAAATGCAGATGTACATCGAAAGAATTTCCCACTTGATACCCCAATTCTGAGTAACAGAAAATGTTTCTTACCACAGAATCAGTTATATAGCTGCATAAAAAAATATCTACTGCTGTATCTATCACATTGGCAATAGGCTTGCAAGCTGCTACTTCCATGGCAATCTGAAAGAAAGATTTAAAAAAAATACAGTTTAGAGTATCTAATAGAATAAGAACCTCTAAACTTGCTTACAGTTATAGTTTTCTAAGTTCTTATGTCTCACCCTATCCAAATTCAAAATAAATACTAGTGGGATATGCTACCAACTGGCTATCTTTTAAACATCGGCTTACTTTCTCAAGGGCTGCAGCTGGACAGAGAAAAATATAAGATGCTAATTACATCAATTTCAACTATGCAGGGTCGGGCTCAGTGCACTACTGCCACAAATGGTAAATTTCAGGCTAACCCTGAAAATGATACTGCTAAATTTGCACAGCATTCCAACCAACACAGCTCCTCATTTCTATTCTGCAAACCCAACAAAACTATGAGACCAACTTTCCCACTCAGAGTAAGTACTAATGTATTAAAACCTGAAACTATAAAACCTAATATCAAAGTAACATTTTTATTATTATTACTATTTAGCTTTCTTATGTTTTTGTAGAAGATAGCTTCTCTCAATGAAGCAAATGCACCTTACCGACTCCTTGACCCACTCGATGTATTGCTCAAAGTAGCCAACTACAGTATCCATGTACTTTTTTGTCTCCTAGAACCAGATAAAAGAGAACAAAAGCAAGTTAACCTCTACCTCCATGACATCATAAATTAGTGTACTTTGATCAAATAAAGCTTACCTGCACAATAACTTGAGAAGCATTGTTATTAATGAGGAGTTGGGCAGCATTAACAGCGCTAATGACATTTTTCACCTTAACCTGGAGAGGAAGATATGGTGTTCAATACAAGTAAATCCTTTTTTAGGCTGTTGCAATGGCTTTACAGCCATTGTCAGGAACCTGCTCTCTTGATAAACCACCATCACCGTTTTAGCAAAACCTGACAAAACATGTGATTCCAGACAGAAGATAAGCCTGCCTAAGGATTCATGATCATCTGACAAAATTCTCTCACTACTAAAAAAGGATTTAGTACTCTCACTAAATCTCTCACTACTAAAAAAGGATGTATCAGTATTGGTTATGACCAGTATCTTTTCCTGGAAATGATGTAACTGATTTATAAACTGGGATCAGTTTTATCTTTCACTGTCCTTCTTTTCTTTAAGTGTAGAAATAGTTACATCAGTATCTGTATATACTCTACAGACACATAGAGTGCACAGGAAGAAAACACTGGGCCTTATACTATCACAACAACTCTTGATGACTAAAGTAGGATTCTATACAGCCAGAATATGCCCCTAGTCAATATCCGAAATGACTGAGATGCTTTTTAAATATATGTACAACTCCATAAAGTCCTTCAAAGAACATACACAAAGGATGATGTACATAGAGCCTGAAAATGTGAAATGGTTCTTAAATATACTTTAGGGTCAAACATCACCCCTTTCTTATTAACACCTTATTTTATGGCTTCTTACCTCCCCACCCAGGTTCAAATCACAGATATCTAACATATCTAGCTGGCCTGCTGCTGTGGATGCCAACTGTAATGGGAAGCACTAAGGTAGGTACGGCCCATGAAGCTGTTGTGACTATGACTATGTTAAGTGTGCCTAGACTTTTGCTACCAGAGCCAAAGAAGGCTGGTGGCAACAGAAAGCTTTGCTGCCACAAAAGTAATTCTCCTGGTGGCCTCACTCTCCAGCAGAGTGTGAAGCCAGCTGGTCTCACTGTGGTGCAGGCAGTAGTTCCTATTCAGAGAGGAAACATGGGCTGCCCTGGGAAAGCCTCTATACAGACCCAGATTCCCTCAGTGAGGTTGCTGCTGCAGAAGCAGGAAGGTAATGAGGACAATCCAAAGTAAGAGACCCCAGTGGGAGCTGGACATGGAACAAGAGGTGGCTAATATGAATCTCAAAGCTCTCTCTTGTCATTTGTACTTTTGCACTTTGTTTCTTGGTTGTTCCCCCAAAGTTTTGAATTCAAGGATTTTAGAAAAAAAAACCCCTGCACTCTGAGGAAAATGAATAACACACTTATATGGAACGGTACCAAAGCCTGTTTTATCATGTGACAATTCAGTTTACAATTCATGCTCCAAAAAACATCTCAACTATTTTTTTCTCCTTTTTGTGCAGAAGAGATATCTAACTCTTTGTTACTACCTCAATGCATTACAATCTCTTGCAATAACAGAATAGCTAGACATTGAAGAAAACTGTACTGAAAATATATGTCTTGCATTTGTGGTGAAAGGAAACACAAAAATGTTCCTGTTTCCAGAAAGATAAGCTTACCATAAGTTCAGATGATGTTCTCTTCAGTAACCTTATGCTCTGATTTAAAGTGCTCTATTGGAAAAGATGGGAGGGAAAAAAAGCTTCAAGTCATTACTACAATTAAAAGCCTTTTTTAATATTATATTCATGCTTTGAACTTCTATAGATTATTCTGTTATTAATACTAAGTATTACAATATGTATAACAACAGTGGCATTAAAATAATACGTTATGGGTTTAATCAGTATTCCACCAACAGCCCTGGTTTAACTAAAGTTAGATGCAACAAACTGAGTAAGATTTAGCTGGAGGGAAGACAGAACAGTTAAAATCAGAACCAAGTGTTCAGAAATTCTATACTGTGCAATTTCTGAAGGGAAAAAGCACTTACCCTAGCTTTAACATATTTCTTGACAGTCAGTTTTGTAAAAGAAAAAAGAGATGAAAATAATTAGGAGTTAATTAGGAAAGTATAGCATAGAATCAGAGTGGACCAGAACACCTAATGCCCTTCTACAACCTGCCTTTGATAGGAGCAGAGATACTGTGTCAGATGCTAGGACAAATTAAAGGTCTTCATCTTACATGGAGAAAAAAAGCAACAACTAGCATGTAGGAGATTCACAGCTTGATACTATACAAATCCATGTTTGGCAAAATCAGGCAGAAGAAGCCCTTTCACATCTTCCATAGCATCAATAAAAAAAGACTCTGGCTCTAGATACTACTCTCAGGAGTTTCCAATTCCTGCTTTTATTACTGAAGACGAATGGCAAGCAAAAAAGAAAATGAGTGATTTAAGGTTAAGAGTTTTGTAAAGTTCTCCCCTGGTTCCTCTTTTATTCATATATAATCACAAACAGCTACAGAAAAAATGGGAAAGAAAAAGGTCATGATTTTAGACAGTATTATAAAACAGTAATGTTGTAAGTAGGAAAAATATTCATTAAACATATATTTTAGCCAGATTACTCTTCATTGACACAATCCGTGCTCGTCTAAGTCCAGCTTTCTAACCTCTATTTAAGAGATTTAGAGATTCACATTTTCTACAAATATGTTTCAATACTGCTTTAATGTTTTACCATAGCTTGCTCTAGTGGAACGACTTGCTGGTTATGAATCATTCGAATGTTGTTTGCGTGTCCTTTTAAGGCATTTTCCAGTGCTCCTTTTGGCTGCAAAAAATGCAATTATGCAGTATTGTTCAGTAATCTCAAAGCATTCCAACAAAGCAAAAAACAATGAAAGTTGCACATTATACTCATCCACTCCAGAACAGCTGATGCTAAAATGGGATATGGCAAACTGAATTCCTCAACACACACAGTGAAAAAAATCACCGTATTAATACAATTCAAGCCTCAGCAACCAAACCAGATATATTACCTTGCTTTTCTGGTTACAACACTATCAGCACAGATCTAACTAAAGACAATTTTCATATGGTACACTAAGTCATTTTAAATACAGAAGAGTGAGCACATCCCCCTCACACTCCCCACAAGCCAGACTTCATTGCAAGAACCCTGCAGCACTGCACCCCAGCTGGATGAGCATCTCCCAGTCATGGGCACTTGCTTTTGTTGTGGCAGTGTGGAGATCACCCTGAGGCACCCTCTGCTTTCTGAGGGCCACAGAAATTTAAATATATTCAGCCAGTAACTTGGAAAGATGCTTGTGAAGTGTATTTTCCATTTGTTCAGCTCCCACTTTTAAACAGAAGACAGGAGTTTATGTCCTGACTTTCAAGTCCAGCTGCCTGTCTAGAGCTCCTGCTAACAGCAAAATCTAAACATTTTATTTTACTCTCAGAAATAAATTTATTTCCCATTTCCTTTTGGTGGGAAAACCACTTGGCTCCCTGCATACACATTGAATACACACTGCTAACTCTGTTTTGGAAGTGTAATAATGGTAGACCTCAATGCTCAATGTGTTTGCTTCTTGTGAAGTGCCCATGTAAGCAGTCAGCTGTGGCCACTGAGCAGTTTCAGGATGCTTCATCTCCTGTACTGACAAGGTGAACTCATTTACCTAATAACACCCCTCCTCCATACCCTGACCCCTTTGGCTGATGCACCTTTTATTCAATTTGCTCCTTCCACTGTAAAAACTTATGTTCAATTTTGTGTAAGGTGTCAAAAAATGCAAACTATTCACCTGAAGTTAATGAATTCCAAAAGTTTTAAATTTATTTTTCAACTGATCGTTCTAAGAACTATCACTAATAACAAAGTGAGAATACAGAATTCCCTTGGAAACCAGTACTATTTTTTTAACAATCTCACTTTTGTAATAGATTGTATTGTTGTGTTTTTGGCTTGGTTTTGGTTTGGGGTTTTTTTTTAGGCATTTCATAGATTACACAAAATAGCATCACAAGGAAGAAATAAAAACATGCACTGTAACAGTGAACATATTTACTACTGTACTTGTCCCTTACATGAAGAAATTACACTGTCTGAACTCTTCTCAATTCTAATGCTTCCTTAAGATTCTACTACCAAAAATAATATGAACAACCTACAAGAACAGTATCTTTTTCTTTACGCAACTATGCAGAATGTACCTTTAAAGAGACATCTCGGGGGCAACTCTATGTTAACATGTTTGAAGAACCCAAGCTTTCCCTTAGAAAATAGCCCCAAATCAACAACAAAATTACCTCACCTGTGTAACATTCAAAATGGCACAGTAAAAACTGGAAATTGAAGAAAAGTGTGGCCAAAGCTACTGGTATCTGTCCAAGTTAGCAGGCAACCTACACGAGTAAGCAGGCAATGTGCAGCTCACCCATGGTGCTTGGAGAGTTGCTAACCACAATACAAGAAAGCCCCACGATCAGTCTAACCCTGATGTGAGTGCACGTGCAGCAGAAAAAAACCTCAACCAACCAAAAAATAATGCAGCAAGATGTGTGAACAAATTATGCAAAAAGCTGGAGTAAACACATCAGGGGCCTCCACTGGTGTCCTCCTCTCCCTGGAGGAGGGATGGATGAATATCTGATAAATTCCAAACAATGTGGTCTCACTCTGCTGTGTCCCTTAGCAGCCTGTGTGCAGCACAACTCTTCCTCCTGCATTGCAATGCAGGAATCTGTCTTGGGCCAGTGTCCAAGCCACGGCTCTCATTTAGAACAGTGAATATGAAGTGACCGTGACATGTATATAAACACACCAACTGAAGAGTCACTATCCATTAACATGGATCTGTGCCATTTGCAGATTAACTTGTGGAAAATATTGTAGTGGTACCCTCTGACCCTTGTCCATGTGTCTGCATTCAAGAAGTCCTTCAGAGCAGACAGGGCTTCTTTTGTGCATTCTCCCTCCACAATGGAGCCCCAGTTCTTACTAGAGCCCTTATGAGCTGCCACAGTATTAATTTTATTGCTAATTGAAAAGTCATCTGCTCACTAACTGAAAGAAAATTAATTCAAATCATCTTTTCCATCATGATCTAACCAATTTTTCTTCCAACTGGGACCCAAAGATGTAGAGAGCATAACAGGAAATACTCAAATGGAATATTCCCCTCATTTCTCAAGCAAACAGTGGAATATAAGAAAATGCACTTCCAGAGCAAAAACTGTACAACAGCATACAAAAATCAATAATTAGCAATATTTAAAATACAGCTCATATGCAACATTTTTCTTGAAAGTTTTTCCTTACACAACAATGCACTATATAAGCACCTGAAGTACAAGAATTCTCCCACAGAAAGTCTACTTTGCCATGTAATCATACATTTTATATTAAAATGACACATTTTATGTATTATTGTATTACTGAATTAAACTTACCAGCTGGTCTGCTCTCGCTTCTAAGTCATTAGCAAATGAAAGAAGATCAACCTTGGTAACACTTTTATTGATCTGAAAGAAGATGTGAACAGTAAGAAAAGGAGAATATTGCTATTGCATTTACAGACACTTTGCACTACCTACTCTGTATACTCTTCATTTCTTTAAATATTTACTGACCTTAACTTCTTAAGTGTTTTTTTTCCAACTTCTATCATCCTTCCAACATGGCCTTTCAGGCAAAAGCAGATTTTTCTGTTTTGCCCATTGTTAAAGAAACATTTCATTTTACACTTTGTCTCAGTCATGTCTCTAGTTGACTACAGTCTCACCTCTGTTAAATATGCTGAGAAGTCTATCCCATCTATTCCTGAAGAGCTGAAATTCAGAAGATTCTCCTTCCCAATTTCATCCAGCAGAATGATTTTGCTGAGGTTTATCTGAATATGTTCAATTTTAAGTGCTACATCTTCTGTATACTGAGAGGGAAACAAAAAAAAGGCACAAAAGTAGTTGCCTACCAGCACATATTCTGCCATAACCCCAGCTCAAAGCATTTTGCTTTTGCTGACTCCTCACTTCCATGCAGAAGAACATGTTGATTTTTGCTTACATCAGCTTAATTCAATTAACTTCAACAGAATCCACCAGGTAATGGTGGTGGTGGTGATGTTCTTCCCTTCCCTGCAGTATCCACAGTACCCAGCCATGCCATGTTCCAACATACCTATGCCTCTTTCATACCAATGAATTACTTGTCTTCCATTCTGTTTTAAGTAGTCTTCTCTGAATAAATGTTAGTCCCTCCTAAAAGAGGGACTAACATCCCTCCAAGAAATGTTATGCTTAAGAATATATATATTATTTGGGTCAGGGAATCTATCTGTTAAGTGTAGGTACACTTTTCCTGGCAGAAAGGAACATGTATCTCCGAGGGGTTGCTGTAATGAAGACAACTATTACAGGCAACCCCAAAATTAGTACAGTCATGTATTATTACAGCTTAACTGAAATGACTTTATTTTATCCCAACCCCTTCCAACCAAAATCAGAACCACAGTATTGTATCCTGGATCAACATAAATCTGACTGGAGTGAGAAGAGAACACACCAAGCAAGGCATTTATATAAAAAGAAGACTGTCATTCAACAATGTAAGAAGCCTTTGGAAGACACTAGACTTCAACCTTCTATGCAAGTTTCAAAGATAAAAACAACATTATGATCAGCACCCATAAAAAAAGCACATTAGAAAATCTTCCATGGACCACTGAGACTGGAAAAGAACATCTTATTTGTAAATAGACTTGTTTCTTTCAGATTAGCTTGGACAGTTCTTACCTCCCTGAAGGATGTTTTGTATTTAAAAACCAAAATCCCATAAAACCCAGACATGCTATATGGTGTTTTAAAAGCAAACATCCTTCAGAAACAATCATGCACTCACTCAGTTTCTTTACTTACCATACTAATATTTAGAAACTCATTGATATTGAACAGGTATTCTAGGTGAAGGGAAGTATAAATTCCTTTGTTTTCCTTGCAATCACTAAAAAGTAGAAATAAATAGATCAGCCTAAAAACCCCCTGGAGGACCAAGTATTAAGAGAATGATTAACAATTTTTCTTATTCTAAGAAAATCAGTGCTTTAGTGAAAAAAAATATTGGCTAGATTTTTTGAAGCTCCGTCTGTAAGTATTTAACAGTTTCTGCTGGTCTCAGAGATGCAAAATATTTTATCGAAGAGCTCAACTAGTATCATCATACAATATTATGCTAAGACTAACTAATAACTCATACATAGGAGAAAAATGCTTTTGCTAGTGATTCATTAGAAAACCAGAATGACTCCTGGAACATGTGTGACTTTTAGACATGCCTAAAAATTATGCATGGAAGACACCACAAAGCCAGTATGTATAAATTGAATGAACTAAAAATGAATTAAATATGAGCCAAGTTAAATCTTAATCATAACTTTAATACCTGTATACTTTTTCAAAAGTCAAGTTAACATTCGGATTTTTAAAGAGGATGCCAGCAAGATAGTTCTTCCAATGCTGATTTAGTAAGTAAGGTGTATCCAAAATCTAGAAGACAAAATTTAGTAATGTTACTATAATTCCAAGTTTCTTCATTTATTTATTCATATGTGGTCTTCTGACACATATCCACATCTAAGCTCATCACCCACTAATGAAAATACAAGCGAAACATCAAATTCAAACTCTTTGGTACAGAAAGTGAATATTAAAGCTCTGTATCACCAAGGAAAGCTGAATCAGAAAAATCTGTCTCCAGAGGAAGACAAGCACACAGTATTTACACTGCAAAGCAAATTAAACCAAGAAAGGATGAATGTCTCTACTTGGTATGTAGGAGAAAGTAAAACCAAATCCAAACTGACTTAAAGTGTCCTCTAAAAAATAAAATGCCATACAGAACTGACAAGACCATTGAGACTTATGGGGATTCTATTAATTGTTTAATAACAAGAATAACTTCACCTTGAATAAATTTTTATCTTCAAAGGGCTCACAGACCAGTTTTTCTACATTTCCACCTGTGACAAAAGTGAGCACCACTACAATCATCAGCACCCAGGAGAAAAGAAAACTGAATCCAACACCACTGAAAAAGAAGTAAGTTGAATAAGGTTTTGCTTTTTAAGAACATTTTTTCTATATATATATATATACATGCACACATCTGGGGCAACAGTGAAGCCAAAAGTTAACAGTTATAACAGAGATATGAAAACTTATAGGTGGTTGAAGAACTTCTGTTTTGCAAATATGTTCTTGCCCTTTGAAACATCTTACATATTTCAGCACTGTAAAGCCTTCAGCTGAAGTGCATCTAAAATGCTCACATTTACATTGGGCATGCAAGCTGTTTTAAGAATTACGTTTAAGAGCCGCAAAACCATTTAATTTTCTTTTTTAAACTGAACTCTCTAGCCTTGTGCTCTCAAAAAAGTTTTAGACAGTTTCAGACGCAATCTTCTCCTTCACCCAGCAGAAATTACATTAAGCCACTACTAGGCACTTTTCAACCCCAAACCTTCTGAAATGCTCTGAGAAAGTCAAGCATTGCTTGTCTCCTCACATGGCTTTTTTAAATTTTTAACAAATGCTCAAGTGTATTAAAAATCTCTGACTTTCCCCCTATATTTTCAATTATCTGTTTCCAGTTTTTGTAGTTTCCAAAGGTGGTTACACAGAAATTCATTAGCTACAGCAGTCACCTTAAACAGCAGATTCATTGGTTTTATCCTTCAGCTATGATCCTCAATGAAAGAGCAACCCAAAATCCCCAAGTCCCTCAGTGTAAGTATATAAGATCAATATTTATTTCTACGTTTTCTCAGCAGATATACATAGGTAACAAACCAGATTCTTTTTATATCTATGTCCTTCAAAATCAATCAAACCAGTCTTCTACAAGAATCCTTATTTCACTTGTCCCCAATAAGTGAAACTTACGCCATAAGAAAGTTTCCTCCAGTGTTGGAGATACAGCCTCTGGTTGTTGGAGAAGCATGTTTATCATAACCACAGGTGCCACATAGCAATCCAAGATAGTAGAAGACCAGAATCAGGACCACCATGCAGCACAGAATGAGACAACCCAGCCACCTAAGCAATAAAAGACAAAGTTATTGGTTATCTTCATGCAAAGAAAATGCTGGAGACCTGCAGAAGACATCACAGAATACTATACTCCCAACTGACCCACTTGAGGTTCTGTCTGAGCAACAAATGTTAGCAATGAAAAAAAGCATTTGCTACACTGGCATATATTTTGGGCCAGAACAGTCACTGCTGGATTACAGACAGCTGTTAGTAAAGGACTGGGGAACAAAACCCACAGGAATAAGGCGTTTCCAACCCCAGTTACTGCAGATGGACTGTGCTGAAGTGTCAAAGTGCTCCATGTGAAGCAAACTGACTCAGAGGAAGCAGATTTTCAAAGAGTAATTTATTCAAGAAGCAATAAGGAAATTTGGCCATTGGTCATGAAGAATGCTTTTTTTTTTGGTGATGCTTTTACTGCAAGGCTTGCTAACCTTTTGCACACTGTGTTAGGCTTGTAACTGTAAATAACTATACTTAAAGCTGTAAAAACCTAGGCTTTGTGTGTCTGTGCTGGAATTCTTTCAATGAATTGAAGAGTTAATGGAACTTGATCAAGAGAAAAATCTTGGATAGGAAATGAACTTTCATTTTTATTAATTACATCACATAACAGTTCTATCCACATAGTTGAGCATATCCATTTATTCACACATTATGTATCACATTCTAGCCTTTCATCCTCTCCCAATTCCCTCTGCACTTCTTCTTCCCTTTTGTTTCACTTCTCCCAGCTTATAGTTCCCTTTTCTCCTCCCTGTACCTTTGTAGAGAAAAATGTGTAAAAGAAATATTGTAATAAATGTGCACAGCCATTAAAAAGAAAACCATTAATGCTGGCAAGAACATTTGTAAGAGAATACTTATTAAGAACTACAAATAATGCACCTGTATTTAAGAAAGGAATGGATAGAAAATAATGTCAACTACAGGGTTGTTGGTTTCATTTGTACTTGAAGCACTATCAGGTTAGGTTTGACAAAAACAGGCATTTAAGTGCCACGTAGATGAGATATATTCTCCAGTACCAGAATACAACAATTAGTTAAATGAGCTTCAAAGAAAATATTGATAAATTTGTCAAATTAATGTTCACCACAAAAGTTGTGAGATAAGGAATGGGCTAAAGGTAAGGTTTTAAGGTTCTAGAAGTTTGGTCTTCTGCTCACTTTTATTTAACACTGCATTAAAGCCATCAACACACACTCTGCAGCAGTGAAACTGATTGTGACACAAACATAAAATCAATTATCAATTATAAAATCAACCAAAGTGTCAAACAAAATGTAGGGAGAATTTTAGGAGCTTGAGGACAGAAATTATTAAATCTGGACAAAGGCAGATGGTATGAAATGAAAAGCTTTATGCTTCAAAATATGAGATTACTCAACTACAGGAGTCACAGAAGTCTCAAACAGAAAGAGTATGTTTTTCTCAAAGTACAAGTAACCCATGTATTTGCAAGGACAAGTACTACACCAGTAGGGACACGCACAGGTGCACAAAGATTTACAGGTGTGAGGCAGAACCTCTGCTACTCCTCCTCTGCAGAAAAAATGGTGCAATAACAAGAGATTGTCTTCAAGGTCTCTGTGGTCCTATGCTCTCACAACTTACCTGTAACTCGATGAAAACAACCTCTAAATAAAAAGTCACCCTGGCATTATAAACAATCAACTCCTTTAAGTGTTACATCTTTGACATCCACCCTTCCTGAAAAAGACCCTCGATCTGCAGTGGAACAGCACCCAGTTGTTGCTTAGATGCATTTTTTGTTTTTACCAAAATGCTAATAACATAGCATGCCTTATAGCATCTTTGTTTCACTGTGTTCATCGTTAATAGTTTACCTGCCTTTATAGAACATTAAAATATTAAAAAATATTAACAACAGGTAGCACTTCACTTGCCTTATTTTTTGTACATACCTGTAGAAATCGTACTGTTCCACTACTGGAAAATAATCTTGAACATATGCTTCACTCTGTGTAAGATACACCATCAGATCTGCTAAAATCTTCTGAACAGGGAGTGTTTTTGTGAAGGTAGTAATATTTGAACCAATAGATTCCAGTACGGTTTTGATATCTAAAAGAATATAGTTATTTCACCATTACAGATCCACAGAGGAAATTCACATTCCATGTATGCATTATAAAATGCTATTAAGCCATTTGCCACATGTAACAAGCAAGCCATGAAGACAAGTGTGAGGAGAGACAAGCAGGCAACAAAAACATTGAGCTTTGAAGTAACACAATGGCATTTTAAAATGCAGACTTTGTTCTTAGCATTCAGTTTAATGATGAAAGATGTAGAAGTTGAGCCAGAGTTCTTTCTCTTTCCTTTCATTATAATGAATGTGCCACTTTTTATCTAGCCAGCTTAAATCTTGCTTTTCATGCAATATTGCAAATGGTAACACTGAGAAAGACAATTAGCTACTAAGTTTACGAAGGAGAAGATCAAAATCTATTTAAACTCCATGCCTTGGGAATAAAATACTGTGAAAGAAATTATACTGCCCATATTGAGAATCTATACTAGTTACTTTCAATCTTATTAAGAGAGATTATTTAAATAAATTCTTTCCAATTAGTTAGCAACACTCCTGAGATAACGATCTCAAGCCAAGAAAAACGAAGCCATTTTTCCCTCAGATTATGAACGAACATGCCACCCTAAACTTACATCTTAGATACACACTATTAAGATTTACAGAGACATGACTAGTTCACTTATTATACATATTGTCAATGTGTAAAATGCAATTTCTCTTTACTCTCTCCCTTCTTCAAACTTTAAACAGCAGGATGTATAACTACAGGTTGTAACTTGGTAGTAGGCAACACCTTCTTTCTCAAAACAACTGGACAAGTTTGTCAGTTTTGATGTTTACTCTTCAAATCAACCAGGTAAAAAAATCACTCTTGTTTTAAAAGTTTAGAGATAAATTTAAATGGCATTTTTGTCAGCATTTTTTTTCTAGGAAACCTATTTATTTGCTTTGTAAATCAAACTCAGTTTTTGTGCAAACAGACCCCCAGAAATTTAGAAATAGATAAATTAAGATGGCTTGTCTGTGTTTACACATATCAGCAGACACTGGAAATGAGTAAATCTGTTCTAGGTTTCCTAATGAAAAGTGTAACATCAGTTTTCTAAAACTGGCTCATTTTAGGCAAGTTCACACAGTACACTATGCTTGTATCTATACTGTGCTTTGTTTTGCCCAGGAGGGGATGAAAAAGAACAGAAAAACTTACAAGGAACAGCTGCTTATATAATGCAGAACAGGTCCACAATGCAAGAACAAAAATTAAAACAGATTAGTATACATACACTATACTACCAGGTATGGTCAAATAGTAAAAAGTGTAAAGCCCAAGTAATGAAACAATTAAGACAGCCATTTAAATTATCTTTAAGGCATATTTTTACCTTCTCTTTGCCATCCACTAATTTTTAATACAGGCAGGTTCAGTTTTTTTAACATCACACTCCTAAATATGTTATAAACACATTGGTCAAGGAAAATTAGCTTTTCAACCAAATAAAGTGTCAGCGTGAAGTTTGGATACCAAAATTCCTCATGACTTCAGTAGCAAAAAGCCTAAACTCCTCCATAAAATACCATATGGTCTATTTTTAGATTTAATTTTGGGTCCTCATTAAGGAACAGTTGTTTGGTTTTTTGGGTTTTTTTTTGGTACCAAATTAAAAAAAAGTTAATCTTTACGTTTCCATTTTTAATGACCTTTAGCCAAGAAAATATATTATCAATAGAAGAAAACAAAAACATTAAACAGTCAAAGTGAAAAGACAGTTTGTCCTCACCTGATAAAATGTTCCTTGTTTGATTCACCACTAAGTCTGGAGTATCATTAAAAGCTGCATAACCCTAAGAACAAAAATTGGAAAAATTATAGCAAGTTTCCCATTGTCGAATTGCTTGCAATTTTTTCCTTTTATTCAAGGATCAAAAGTATACACATACTAAAATACATGTGGCAAAACCATGAAAAACACATTTTT
>WEIV01011466.1:68918-110341 GCA_013390005.1 Calyptomena viridis | reverse complement strand
AAAAAAAATTCTAAATTTAAATATACATGAATCAATCACAATCACCTCAAACATTGTTGCCTGTCAGATCTATCACATCCACACCCAAGAATGCACATATGAAAATTCACTAAGTGTAAGGAGTTACTGTGTACCAGCCAAACGCCTTCTCTTTGCAAGTCTATACCTTCCAAACACAAAATGCCTGCTACAAACAATGAAATCCAACTGCCTCTGAAGACATTGTGATGATTTCTTCAGTGAGAAGGTGAAGAAAGTGAAGAAAGTGTCTAAGCCATGGGGACAAAGCTGAGTAGCTTATCTGGACAGAAAGGAGAAGCCATTGCAGTGGATGCTTGAAGCCTCACTCCTGCAAGCCTGACCAAAAAGCAGGTAGAGGTCTAAGCTCCTTACATACAGCCTTTGGATCCAGAAAGTGCCTTCTATTCCTAGCAAATGTTTTCAGATTCCTAGATGTTTCAAATGCTCAGACTAAGTCCTTTTTTATCTAGGCAAATTTGTGTTTTGTGGAAAGTTTTGCAAAAATACTAACGGTAATTACACTCGGTCTGTTGCAGCAGATTCAATATCAAATATGTACATAAAAATTTTAAAAGAAGTATTTCAAAATAGCTGGAATACAATAAAACTAGTTAGGAGTGCATGGGGGTTTTCATTTCTTCAGTGTGAACCAAAATATACAGAACATGCTATTGGATCCATGTTTCTGCCTTTTTGGGTTTTTTAAGATTGTTCTTTCAATGAGACAATTGGTAAACCTTTTTGGCCTGTAGTATCCCAAAGATACAAAGTATGACGTTCATACTTTCAAGTATTAACTCTTGGACAAACAATGGAATAATGAGAGATATCTACCACGAAGCAGGATAAGATGGAAACAGAAGAATTCTGCTTGAGAAATCAAGGGAAAACAAGTTACAGTTTATTACCTGACAGTTTACAAGTCTGTCAAGAAACTTACCTTTTGAACCAGACTAGAAAGGTCTATTTTAAGGACATCATTGACCTTTGCAAGCTGTGAGCTCACTCCTGGCAACTAAAAAGCAAAAAAACATGAGTAACATGGAAGTAGCAGTCTTGCTAATTTAGTAAATATTTGAAAAGTTAGGAGAGAGGGTAAAGAAATGAGAATGACTGGTAGCAGAATCTTTCTAACACACTCTTGAAACCTCTGCTGTACAAAACCAAAGCTTAACATCAGCATTTTTGGGAGAGCAAGTTATTTCACTGCTCAGAGCAGCACTTTAACATAGCTACTTGACACACATTTTATCCTCTTCTAGAGAGAGGATGAAAATAGTGACTGGATTTACCCAGAAACAGAGAATAAGGGAAGATCACTTATCTCACAAGTAACAGCAAACACTGAGCCACTGAGCTATAGAAATACTGCTGGGCTTATTCAAGCCAATCATGCTCTGAGAGTCTGAAAAATATTATTACAAAATCTTACCCCACTAAAATTGGCATTGATGTTCAGCTGACTTAATGAATTCCTGATGATATTGCAAGTTGAGGCAGCCTGGGCTGCACTGCATGCCGAGTCATTGAGGGTGTTGCTGAGATGCATTTTAACATCTGTCAGGTTTGAGTGAAGCCTCTCTGTTCCCTCCTGCAAAACCTCTACGGAGACACTCACATTTTCCAGTGCTTCCTTTGTTTCTCTGATAGCTGCAAGGAAGTGAAATTTTTAAAAAAACACTTTAATTAGAAAGCAGACTATAAATACAAATATGAAGGGGATGTGCATCTGCCTAAATGCTGTGATATTCTTAACAATACCTTCTAGCATAGAATATGTACTTTTTGCACATAAAATACATCATTTAAGCATTCCTACAAAGAAATGAATGTGCTCAGGCTGTTTTTATTGAGATTCCATCCACTTCCCAGACTACTCTTTTCTACCCTTTCCCTACCTCTCCTTACTCAGCAATTTCAGTAAAGAACTTTAACGCTTGGTCATTAGAAATTAAAAGAAAGCCCACATCCACAAAACAGTATTTTCAGTATTTTGCTTGTAATCCAACTCACAAATTATGTAGCTGCAAGATGAAAGGTAAGGAGACCATATTGCATTAATGAGTGTTCAACACTGGCTCTAGATTTCGTCTCAACCACATCAAATAAATACAACAAAATGAAAAAAAACCCAAAACACTGAAGAGATGTTTAGTACACAAAGAACCACACAGACACAACTAAAAATACACAAGTTACAAATATAAAGTGCACTTCACACAACACAAGGTTTTATCATATTTTTTACCTTTGATAGCCCTTTCCACTTTGACTTCAAGACAAATAAGAGAAATAAAGCAAAAAAAGGAGAACGATGACAAGTGAATGAGAAATGGTAAATGGGTAAATAAAAAAAAAAAACCAAAATCAAAGTGACTCAAGGGTGCCTTTCCCTTTGTCCTATAAGCTATACCTGACTCCTGAAAAAAACTAGCCTAAAATAGAAAAAATAATAAAGGAATATGTTCTCTAGAGGGAGAAAGAACTAAGCATGAGCAATGCCAAACTCAAAGGTACAATGAAAAAACGATGGTTAGCACTCTCACAATAAGCTTGGCAGTGTACAGGACAAGGATATTGTAGTTTATTCCCTGACCAGTTGAAGACTAACCTGCAAATATCTATGGACAGCTCAAAAAGGACAGTTTTCCTAGTCTCCCTTATATTCAACAGAAAGGGTCAACAACCTGGAGCAGGGAAATCTGATTTTGTCCCTCTTCAATGACTGCCGAAACTAAGTATCAACAACAGTACATAAATCTTGATTTTGATTTCAAATGTATTTATAAAACTTACAGTATCTGAAATCCTCAGCTTAAAAGAAACAACAAGGCATGTAGAAGAATGAGTTGACTCAGGGTACTGCAAAAAGCTATCCTATAATGTGCACTAGAAAGATAATGTCTATTTTATGATGGCAACAGATTATTATTCTAGAACGTGTCCACCTTTACCTCCTGCCATTGTCAGAGCTGCATCAAGTGCAGGACGTACTTCTTTTCCCAGCTGTTCTTGAACTCTGGTTCCAAGCACAGGTCCAACATCTGTAGTATGGAGAGATAAAAAACACATTACACACTAGTTCAAGTTAAACTATCTGTTAGCATAGGTGCTGTCAGACTCTTACTTAACATAGTATACATATATTCCTGGAATTTTTCTAAGGCCTGACAGTCAGAACTTAGTGACAGGAGGTAAGGCAGGGACACAGTTCTGCTGTAGCTACAGGTCTATAAATGGAAGCAGTAAAATAAAATATGGCAGAAAATATTCAAAAGGACTTGACCATATAGGTAAAAACACATAATATTTCAACAAACTCCACAGAATGTATTTCACTGCATTTTCCACTTTCTTGGAAACAGGATTTTTTCTGACAATCTATGTCAGAGAGGCCCAACATCTGGACAGGAATTCTGCAGCACACTCTTTCACTACATGCTATGTTTTCACAGTGCAAGAGAAACTAAAAAATTGACTTTCCCCTTCCCCTGTTCCTCATGTATCCAGCAATGTCAAGGTCACCCACAACCCAGACCTGCCCAGCCAGCTCTGCTGAAATCCCTTAAGCGTGTTAAGCACATGTGTCCAGTCCCTGCTCACACTGCTGGTTTCATGCTTACCCACAGCTACCCCCCCCTCCAAACCTCCACTGTCACTGCCCACAAACAGAAACAAAGCCCAGTTCAGTGAAATGACAGAGAAACACCAAGCAGAGTTTGGTGAAGCATTTTAATGTAACATATCCTTTAGGTAGTCACTGGGTCCTCTGCCTTTTCTGATCACATTAAACAGATTTTTGAGTTTTTTGCTTTTGATAGGATGGGAATACTGCCTCACACAAAAGCATCCAATATTGTCAGTGCTGTCATGTCTGGCTTGGGATGACAATTTTTATCAAGCAGTAGACTTTTCAGCATTTTCTTAGGGTGGGCAAACTGAACTCATCTACAATTCTCTAAAAGTTTATGTTACTGCTGATTCCCTTAGAATAAAAATCCTTTTGGACCCAGGTGTCACACACTTAATTCTGCTATTTCAAGAAAAGCAAAGCAATCTTTATTTACTGATAATCTCATCACAGGTCCAGCTAGGGTCCTGTTAATTAACATCATAAATTGGCATTGAGAACAAATAAACATTTAATTTGATATTTAAGTTTGGGAAGCTTCAAGGTAGTACTTGAAATGCAGATGTAAATTTAATATTATTATTATTATTATAGACATAAAGTTTACACACTTTTTTAGACCAGAGTGTTCTTACTGAGAATTATGCAGGAAGACTATCTAACTGCTACTACTACTACTTTTACAAGCACAATGTGCATTATAGCCTCATATAGACAAGACACATTAATCTCAGGGTATGCCAGGCAGGCTGCATTGAAAACTATCTTTAAAATACATTTTAAACCTAGACAGAAGCACAGATTCTGGGCATGAGAAGTCAAATTATGGTGAAGTGGCATAATGCCACAATTGCAGTCTGATCCCAGAAACAATCCTTCAGGCTGAAATGCAGACCTGCACACATTTATTAACACTTGCTAACAATGCATCTTGAATTATAACCTGCACTGAATATGGTTGGCCCTTTCTATTGTGAGTTTTTTTAAGTGGAGCTTAAATTACAAAAATAAAAAATAAAAACCAGCTTTCTGGTTGTTTCTGTTGACCGAGAGCTTTAAAAGGTGATGCCTTGTACTGTAACTGTGCTGAAGGGGAAAGTGCAGTAGTTCTACTTCAAGTTTTATCTCCTGCTCTTCAACTGCTCACTCTGAAATGGCAAATACATTAAGCAGCTTTAGAAAGAAGATAAGCTTATACCTCAACTTCTAGCTGAGTAGAGGACAAAGGTGCAACAAGAAAAATAAATACAGAGACCTCTCACTCATTGGAACCATCATAACTGCTTGTAGCTCTGTTCATTGACATTTGGCTCCAATTTAAAAACTGAGGAAAAATATTCCAAAACAAGCATTAAGTATTAGTGGTTACTGAACTATAAAAAAGAAAATATTCGCCTGACTTATTTTATAAACAATTTAATAAAAGACTTTTATTTTGGGAAATATTACACATTATACCAATTCTGAGACATTTCATGCAGAAAGAATTTTAGATTTTAGTCTCATTTACCACTGAGAACAGCATTTCTGTTTGAAAATCATATTCTGATAAATAAAGTTTCACTTTGCTTTATGATCTAACTACATGATCTTATTGAAGCTTTTAAATACCCCCTTTAAACCTCCTTTAAATCAAAGTACTCACTATTCAGGTCAGAGAGTGCTTTATCCTTAGTTGTGTTGTACTGGCTCACCAAGTAGTCAATTTGCTGAAAAGAAGATGAGTAAAAAAACTATTACAAGAATAGGAAAAAAGTGATGCTTTTGAATGCGTCAAACTGCCACACTGAAACCATCAAAATATTTGTGCAAACCCTCTAGCTCTCTACTGTTTTCAGTTAACTATTTTATTTGCTGAATAAAATAGTTACCGCATACAAAAAAGACCTATTTAATTGGGACATCTACATAATTGGAACATCTCTGTGGTAAATGACTCAAAAGTGTTAAGCAGCAGGAACTATGGCCTTATGAAGGCTTTGAGTCAGGGCAAAAAGGTTTTGCACATCTTCAATTCTATTACTTGATCTTCTCATGGCATCAGTTCCTCCTTCACACAGAGATGTGCAGCATTTGGTGTGGTGGTAATTTTGAAGCAATTCACCAACCAGACTGGCTGAAGAAAGGAGACAGCTGCTCAGTCTTAATGCAGATAGTTTTCCTTACTCTCAAGTGGATTTGGCCAGGTCTCAATTTGAGCTCTATCAAGACACCATAACAATATAAACCAGCAATTTAGTTATCACCAGATACCGGGTTTGGACAAAAGGCTATCAAAGAACCATCCCAAGTGGGAGTCTTATGCTAATTTTGAAAAGACATTAAATAACCTTCATAGATTACTGCATGTTTAAAATAATGCATTATGAATTCTACCTCAACCAAGTTAGAGTGATATAAAGGTTAACACGCTTGACAAATGGGTTTTCAATTTCAAGCATGACTCAAATGTGTACCAAGGTGGATCTGGCTTGCAGTCTAAAACTTTCTGTGAAATAAACAAAAAAAGAGAAAACAACCCCCCTCAAAACAACCTATTGATGATACAGCAGTGGACACCATTAAATGACAAGCTTTTTTCTAAAACAGGAGAAAAAACCTGAGTTTCTTACTATGAAGGCTGTAGGTATATTTTTGTTTATTTGGTTGTTTTGCCTACCAAGGCTCACCAAAGCACTAAAATTTTGCAGGGCTACAAGTTTTCTATCATCTCCAGCAATGTCACAGAGAAAGGTGATTCTGCATAACTAATAACTCAAATCTTCTGCGACATGAACTCTTAACACAGGACTTCTTTTTCAAATCCTCTTACGTGATGTACATACCTCATACTGATGAGTCAAGGACATGAGTTCATATTTCAGAGCTTTATAGCCAATTGGTTGTATTCTAGAACTTTTTCAAAAAGCTGAAGTACTTTTCCTTTCCTCAATAAATTCTTACAAATGTGTGCATAGATGAAACTCATGCACCTTGTCTGATGAAATGACTTAGAGCTGATGACTGCATCAATACTAAGTTTAAAAAAGAAATTTGAAAATAAAAAAAATGCTGAGACTCTGAGTAACGTCTGGCACAAGTACTCAAGTCCTGACACTTTTAAATTTAATAATTCAGCATATTTATTAACTTTTTAGTTACTGTTTATTTTTTTTCTCTTTTAAGATAGTTACTTCTATACAACAGATTTTCTCCTCTGACGTTTCCTATTGTTGGCACTCAGTGTGCTGTCAAGGGGACTCTGGTGGTTTCTGATGTGACTGGATTAATCATTCTGTGCCCAGTGTCAGCTCCAGGCTGACAAAAGGCACTCTGTTTCAAGAGGGGTTATTGGCATGACTGCCACTTCCTGCCATATGCTTCCACCACCAGCCTGTCACAGCACCATGTGCAAATTAACGATTGTATAGAGAACAACTTCCAGTGAGAAGACATTTAAAGGCATCCCCTAGATGTCTCCTGTTCTCATACAGCCCTGGCCAGCAAAAAAGCAGCCCAGAGATAGTGACTGAGATGCAACCACACTTGTGGATTCCACATAATTGTGTGAATTCCACCTATTTCTAATTTATCAGTCATGTGGAAGTAAAATAGATAAAATTAAATCGAAATAATTAAAATTAATGAAAACCAAGGTAATAGGACTGTCATACTTTTTTTCCCCTACAAATTCACAAGAATTGAAATTGTATATTGTCTACAAATCTTCCTCAGTAGTATTTTTTTCTTTCAATACAAAACAAGATATGCAGAGATCTGCTTATAGGACTCTGACGAAAGTCTGAAAGGAAAGAATCTTTCTGGTTCAGCATGGTACAGTATGATTCTGGTTTAAATAAAAAACAGACAAAAATATTCCTGGAAAAGAAGTTATGGTGGCTCAGTCCCAGAACACATATAAGTAAGTGCAAAATACAAGGAAACAGGAAAGAGCAGCAGGGAATCCAAGTTTTCATGTAATATATTTTTTCATATGTATTCCTTTTAAAACCTTATTTTTTCCAAACTATTTACCTTCTGCTAGTGATCTACACTAGGAGGAAAAGGGCCTACAAGCATCATAGCAACATACTCCAGGAGTACAGCTCAGTTGTTCAAAGAATGCTAATCCATCAGGATAACTTCCAAACACTCACTGCTGTGTGAATACATCTTACCTTGCATCATTTATTCTACTCAGTCAGATTGACACACAAAGAATATACAAATACCACAGGCATGATTGATAGCAAATAGAAAGACAGAATTATTTTCTGCAGTATTGCTTATTTACATCTCTTCCCTCCCACCCTCATCCCCCATAAAGAAAAAACTCTTTACCGCTGGAGTGTCGTTAAGGAAAATTTTCAGATCTTTAAAATTACTGTTAACCAGTTTCTTTGCTCCTCGGACTTGGTTAGTTAAATGCTGGTTGGCAGCATATGCACAGAGCACTCCAACACTACAAAAAAATAGAGATAACAGATATTTCCTTGTCACTGTAAATGCACATTCTAACATACAACAGAACCAAACAATTATAGCAAAAAAAAGTCAACATTATCAAAAGAAAGGTCTCCATAAATTTACACATTCTCTTTTTCTTACTACAGGTTCTCACATGCATCATGAGACACAGCAGAGGAATGAGCCATAAGGGCTGATATTGTACTACTAATTCTCAAAAAAAGAAAGGAAAAGTACTGTTAACCCAAATTCTTCAGAAGTTAATGTACAACTACTAAACCATTTGCATGGGTACTGTCAGAAAATGTGTACAGCCTAAGTAAATTGTATGAGACTTAGGCTCTTTTACAAGTATCATTAACCTTGACACAGCTACAAGCAAATGCTCATAAGTTAACTGTGAAAAGGTGTATTTTTCATTTGATAACTTCAGCAAGATTTACTCTTAATGGCACAATTTATTTACACAACTTCACAGATTTTTCAAAAGCATATGAATAGTCCTTATTAATGCTAATATAATATCTAAGCATTTCCTGATACTGAAACAAAAGGTGGAAAGTGAACCAGACTTCCAGTCAGCACTGCCACTGACTATTTTCTATTTGATCATTCCTCACTGTAAAATTCTATCTATAGCATGGCACATCTGCACAAACAGTAAGTAAAAAGGCTATTAAAGGTCCCGTGAGAGTCTTTGAAGCTTTCTTAGCATACATGATCCCTAGATTTTTGTTTAGCTTAGGTGTAAAATAGATTTGAACAGAAGGATGACTTTGTTTTTAAACACCTCGCATTCACAACAGCTAACCTTTCATGAAAGTACCAGGAAGGTCAAGAGTAACCACCAGAGTGGTAAAAGCCTCAGAATCAGGCTGACTACAAACCCACTCAACAGGTTAAGCACTGACTTTCCAGTAGACAGCAGAGATCCACTCACCACAGGCAGGATATGTCCCCAAAGGGCAGACACTGCCTTGAGGCTGCAGTCAGGTGCAGGCAATCCCTGTTTGGAACATTTGTTAAGTCTCTTACTTTGTATTGTAATACAGCAGCTCAATACCAGAGAGGCGGAAGCCTGAAAGGCCATTATGGACATCCAAACAGAGGAGAAGGGAATCACTAACACAAATGGAACTGCACTCCTTCCAGACTGGCACACTTCCCAAGCTGGGGTGTCAAGAAGACACGGGTAGTAGTATTTTTAAATAAGACTTAAAGAAAACCCTATACCAGGCTCTCTGTGGGAAAAAAATACATGGTAAGTGTAACTCTTGCTCCAAAGAATGTCTGTTCGAAAGATGCCATAATACAGCCACATAAATGAGACGGTGGAGAGCAAACAGGTATCTAAAAACCACAACTTGTGTATCCTGGCAAGACAGGAGCAAACACCATGATTCATGATGCTCATCTCCTTTTTCAGTGAATCAAAATCAAACCTTGATCTTTATTTTGCCTTTCCTACTTCAGCTTTCCCAAACAATGTAAAGGCTTGTTTCCTGGTAAAACTGGTCTCAAGCAAAAGAATTTTTACTGCTCTGACAAATACTTTAAGACGAAAACTCCTAATTCAGAGAATGTTACAGGGAGAGAGGGCAAGACTATATGCTACAGGTGCAAAATTTCACAGCTATGTCCTCAAAACTGGCTACTAACTAACCTTCCAGAAGTCACTAAAGAACAAAGGGGATACACTTTTAACTTCCTACTTACTTAACCTACAGTAAATGACATACCTTTATTTCTACTATGACCAACAGTCAAGCAGCCACCATGATCAGCTACCACCCAAGGAATGAGAACTCAGAATGCATAAATACCAAGGAACTGAGTAACTTTCAACTCAAACTATCCTGTTGATTCTAAGATAAGAATAAGTAAGTGTTTTAGTTTTGGACATACACTATATATTATTTCTTTTCAAGAAAAATGTGATGGCAGTTGCTATCAAAACTTCTTTTGTTTTTCTTTGTTAATGAGAAGAGAAATTATCTCAAGCTATCATGAAAAGCAAACATTTGCAGATCGCTCTGAGGCTCAGAGTTTAGAACCACATCCTCATTCTTTAGACAGCCAGAGTTTATCTGTCCTTTCAATGCTACACTCACAGAGCAGAAAGGTCAATTGGAAGCTAACAAAACAGTACTTTGTAAGACTCGAGCATGATCATCTTTCTCTTCAGCTTCCTAAATGGAAGGAAACAAGATAGTGGAGATACTTCAGGCAGACTAGGCACTCAGGACAATTGTGAATGTAAACAAACACACAACATGAGAGAGGAAAAATCTGTTTATTATGTAACTGAGCCTTGAGTCAACATTCAATAAGCAGCTACAAGGAGAAAGTCATAAAGCAGGAATAAAATCGACATGCTTTTTCTGTAACAGGTTAGGGAATTGTTTAAACAATTCTTCAGGAGTTGGATGGTCCAGTTTCACAGGCCAAGATAAATGTTACTAATCCAGTTGCAGGGGGGAACCCAAGCTTTTCCTTTAGCTGAATTTGCAAAGAATTTCAAGTCACAGAATAGAAACCCTGAGCAGATTAACATACTGGAAGAATGGCCCCTTCCTCACTCCTAGCTAATGAATTTGAGAAAATAATGGGATAGTAATTTCTGTACCAACTTTTCCAACAATCCTTTCAGATACTATTGATTTCCAGTTCTGAACAATGTATCACCAATCTCAGAAAGCCAAGAGGACCTATGTGAAGCCTGCATGAGGTACTTGTCAAGATGCCGAATACCATTCCCTTCCTCCACACTTGGCTTTCCCCAGCTTCACACATAACATCCACAACTTCAAGAAAGAATTTGTAACACAAGCTCTCTTAGAACGACAGAAAAATGACTATATGTGTTTCTATTCAATAGCCAGGCCATTTTCTATTACCAGCAAATTTGGTATTGGAATATATGCTTTCTTAAAAATCAAATTTTCCTCCTTTGCCTTTATAATATAGAGTAAGTAAGGAAATTACATTTCTTTCCCAGAGAAAATATGTGTTTGCCTGAGCTTGCAGATGACTAGGAAATAAAATGTTATAGCAGGTCTCTGTCTCTAAACTCTCAGTCAATCTTTCAAGAAAAGCAGCTAATTCTCATTATAAATTTGGAATATCAAATTTACTTAGCTATGTATTTGATAGATTATTTCTATATCCGCCACTCTTTAGCAGAGGATATTTTGTAGGACAACGTTTATGTATAAAAGCTGTGAATTACCAAAGACACTGCATATATTTTTGACTCATCTATAAAAAAAATATTTCAAATACAAAGTGCATGTACTGGAAAATGACAAACTGAAGGCCTGTTAAGTTTAAGATAAACAACTGTATATGTAATCACTGTACAAGTTTAACATAAACAACTGTATATGTAATTCTTTCTCATACCCCTTCTTGAGAAAAGCACACTTCTCACATTAAGCCCCACCTGCAGAAAGCAGATTTAGGTAGAGCTTTTTTTTAAATTACATCTGTCATACTTTTATTTCTTTTACACATCACTCCAGTAAGCTTAGTACTTAAAATCTGATCCTAATTACCATCACTACATTGGTGGGAAAGTGAGAAGAAATGTTCATCATGATTAAAATCTACTAGCTGAAATTACTCTAAAGTCTACATTAACAGCACATATGTGGCAGTGTGAACTGGCATCCTGGCACACAGAAAAAGCATCCCCATGTTACTAGGGTTTTCTAGAGTTGTTGTCTACATATATAATCTACTGCAAGCTCTGCATTCTGAGTCTTTCCCCCACTAAAACTCTCCACTGCATATTTAACCTGTCTTTCCCAGCCAAGGAAAGACAGTTTGGAAACATGTTTCCATAACAAGGACTGAAAAAAAACCCAACTTTTAATTAAAAAAAAAAAGTTAAAAAAAAAGGCTCAATACACCCTGCTTTCTTCAATGTTCTTCTGACCCTTTGACTGAGAGAATCCCACAATGGCTGGCACTGCAAGAGAGAGGGAGCAAGATCCAGAATATACACTTAGATAGTAAACCTCAAGAGGTCCATCTCCCAAGAAATCCTTTCCAGTCCCTCCAGCAGCTGTCTGCAAATACCTTCCATAGGAATGCCTTTAAAGCAAAACTCCACTGGCAGAGGTGTGGGTTCAGGGTACTCTGATGGATGCCAACCTTGGTAAATGGACCTTCTGAAGCAGCACAGTGAAGGAATCTATGGCAATCCAGTCATCTGGCAGTGGTTAGGGAGACCTACTCCCAGTGAAGATCCCCAGTGCTCCATGAACTTAAAACTACCCAAACAATGACAGGACCCACCTTAGTGATTTCATAGCACATTTTGATGTAACTCTCTATTGGTGGAGATCATTCAGGTTTTCATTCTTTTGGCTCTGTCTACAAGTAACCATAAGCATTTTACTTGCACAGGACTAAACTTTTGGATACTATCACAGCTTACATATTCAGCTCTGGCACAATCCTCGAGAAATGTGATTTTGGAAAGCATTGCAGGTAAATCTTCCACCTAACATGAAATTGCATGGGAACTTGGGGGAAAAGTAGAAAATAAATCCACAAGGAGAATTAGTTTGAGTACAGTACAAGACATGTAGAAACAGTTTTAAGTAAATCTCAGGCCTTCTCCAGCTTTTCTACTGAAGCAGTGGCTACCAGTAAGACTGTCCTTTTGTGTTACAGCACAGCACTAAGCAACCTGACATGGGCACGGCATCTTCTCCCCCTCCATGAAAGAAGACCCAGGAAGGACAGGAGAATCTCTCTTTGTACAGAAGTGTACCAGAGCCCTCAGTCAGTCTGGGATCAGTAATATTAACCTTGTAGGGTTCTATCTTGCCTTGCACAGCACTCACAGCATTAGAGACTTAGCCAGGGAGTCAGATGAGATTATCTATACTCGTGGAAACCTGCAGACAGATTTCAGGTCAACCCTTCCCTTAGGGTAAGCACCTGATACTCCTGATGTCTCATATAAAGAGGGGAAAAAAAGGAATAATTAAAGAGGGAATTTTGCTAGTTCTGGAAAGCATATTACTAGAGATCACTGACCTGCCAGTCATAACCTGGGAAGAAGCATTTGCCAATGCTGGGTATGCTTAATCCCACAAGGACAGCTGGTAGCAAATGCACAAGATAGAGACCAACAAGGGGGACAATCTCTTCATTTCTCTACTGACAGGCAACATTCCTCAGCCATTATAACCAGGAAGTAGCATCCAGCAATGTGGTGTAGAGACAGCTGGTGAACTCTGTGATCTACCTTCAGCTTTGGCACGCTGAGGCAATTTCATAAATTACTGTCTTCAAGGCATCACTGTACCATCAAGAACTTTTGTCCTGTCACCATGGCAGGGATGCATCTATATTCTACAACATGATTCAGCTTTCTAGGCTTAAGAATACTTAAGAGTCATGTTTGTGAGTGATGTCTGGGAGAAAAGAGCATGTTTCCATATCTGGTATCTGCACAGCCTCCATTTGAGCATAGGCAAGGTCTCAACTTGTCATGACACACAGCAGTAGAAAAAACAAATTCTAGATTACAACGAAGTGACAAAGTACATCCCACCTGACTCAACAGTCACACGGTATAGATCACAAGACTTTTTTTTTTTCTTTTAATATAATCACAAAATTAGCATAGTAGGCAGATCAAAATATGAAGAAGTTAAAAGAAAGCAGAAAGCCTGAAGGCAAACAATGTACTTTGAAAGCAGGGAAGAGTCCTGATTGTAGTTCCTCATCACCCATTACAAACCCAGCACATGAATGTGCTCCTAACACTAATAGGGCAAAAATGTCTTCAAACTCCAAGACTTACAGTGAGTTCATGCATGGTTTAAACAACTCAGGACTCAAAAAAAACCCAACATTATTTTGAACTAATGAGAGTATGTGGAAGACAGCAAATACTGAAGGAAGTCACACAATTACTTGTCTCATCACCACGACACTATGGAGAACAAAGCAGTCTGTTGTACCTCGGGTTCTCTGTGGCATGGTAACTGAACACAGCACAGAGTTTCTTGTGTTCAGAAGTTCGATGCAACATTCTGCAATTGCCACTTTGAGATTGGCCAAAATTTCACTTGCCAAATTCAAACTTAATTTTTTTTTGTTTGTTTCACACCTACATTCTGCTCAAGTACATAATGACCTGTGGACAGTAACGGTAGCAGCATTTTTATAATGCAGTTACATTTTCTTTAATAAGCAATAATACTATAGTCTAATAAAAGTAATTTCTGCACCTGTAGCCTAATACAATATTATTTGTCATATGACACTGCAAAATAAGTGCTATACCAGGCTTCATATCATTCTCTTTATCACACTTGCCTTATTATTAAAGAAGCAACAAAAAGAAATGTTGCAAAACAGCTCCTCTGACAGTCAGCATTTTTCTTCTGTCTTTGATGCATTTCCCCACCACAGTTGTCACAGCAACGACACATACAGAAGCAAAGTCCCACAAGAGGCAGTAACAAAATAAATAGCAATCCCAAGGCTGCGGAGACTATAAAACCGATTTCATAGTAGATGGCCTGTAATTCAGACAAAAATAGTGGTAATAGCAGATATCACACAGTAACTGCAATCAATATAGAGCAAATAATTAAAAAATCAAACTATAGACTACACCATCTACTAAGTTACCGAGGTTATGGACTTGGTATATTTCATCAATAATTGAAACTTTTCTAACAAAAAGATACATAACATTGTAGCTACTTATAGCTAATAAGTATTTAGCTAGACTATTAGCTAGGCAAACTACAAGAGTGAGTGCTGAGAGAAGTAGGTTCACAAGAAATAAATGTGAATCAATGCAATAGAAACAGGTTAAAAAGGAACACATTTGATTTCCTGGACTACAAATTTACTGTTTCCAAAAAGGGTCCACGAATGTCAGCAAGGCTAACTAGAGCAACACTTCATCAGAGGGGGAAGGGAGGCTTAGCTTGTTCTCATTTTATTCAGTTACGAGTTGAAAGGTTCTTATGAACTGCTGAGGAAAGTACTTCACTGGGATGATGAATTACAATGGCAGAGGTTCCTCCAAACTGCTAATTTGAAACTGCTTAGGGACAGGAAAACACAAAGGTGCAGATAGATTTTAAGATCTCTCAGCAAAAGACATTTTTTCTGCTGCCAAATAGCAAAGCAGCAGCAACTAAAAGGAAGCTTTCAAAAGCTGGAAGGAGTGAAAGGGAACAATGCAATGCAATACTCTTAACCAGCTTTTACAGCGCGCGAGCCCCCAGACCAAGAGGGTGGGCCAGGCAGCCCTGGCACAGCCCTACACAAGGTGATGTGGCTTCCAGGGGACAAGCTGTGAGCCGGCTGTGCTGTTTCCCTCTGCTGAAAAAACAAGCCAACCCACCCAAAACTGGATCAGCAGGTGTCTGCACACAGAGACCAACAGCACGGTGTGGGCACATCCCAGTGGTCTTTCTTCCCTGATAAATCTCTCTTCTTCTTTCCTTCCCCAATTTTAGGAGACCTAATTCTCACACTAGTACTTTTGAGTCCTCTCCCATTTTACAGATCCACCAGTACAAGGGCAACTTAGCAGCAAAAAGATGAAATTGGGGCTGTGTAACTGTCCTGCAAAGTTAGAATTCCTCACAATCATGCTCCAGTTCCAACTCTGCTGATGCCCTTCCTCATAATCCTTAATTACAAACCGAGTCAAATACAGCAACCATCACCATTAGCTGAGTAGCAAATTTCTGACCTAATTACCAATTCTAGGATTAAAACTATTTTTTAATTATTAACTACTAGCTAAAACCTGTGCTTCCTTCTGAAGAATATGAACCAGATGCTTGAAAGAAGAATTTGGCTAGATTTTGCAAAAGAATTACTGTTTTCTAGCTGAACACTTCAAAAATTATCTAACAAGTTATTTTAAGATAGGTTAGATGGAAAAATAGTATTTAAAATAACATTGAAAATGGTTACAGATGTTCTAACACAAGCAGTGCATAGAGACATTGTTAGTTTCTTTATAAAGCTGTACATCTACCATAAGACATTACCTGAAGAGTCAGGACAACATTTTCTGGCTGTGGGAGTCAAAACAAATGGAGAATGTGTATAATACACAGGCAGCATGCACAAAAACAAATCCCGTGAATAATGAATAGTTAGCCATGACCATAACAATTAACAACACAAAAACAATAACAAAGGCCCCTAAAAGAAAAAAAATGTACAGAAGCACCATTAAATAATTATGGGAAAATATTTACAATAATATAAATAGTAGGTATTTTCTGTTTTCCTTGGTAAGTGAAAGAAATCTAGGATCTCTCCAGCAAATATTTCCAGCTTAAAACAATTACAGACCAGCTACTTCCACACTGAGCATCTATTTCATATAGCTCCCAACACATCTCACAGAAGGTCAGAGATTGCATTACTTTGTGGTTTAGTGATTTCTTCATGAATTCCATCTGTCATAACTGATATGATATTATATTCCTGACTAACTTTTTCTTTTCAATGCTTATTTTATTTTGGTAGCTCCACTAGCAGTTTTGGGATCTAAACACATTATGTACAAAATTCACCCCCACTTTTAACTAATCATGCAGAGGTTTAATTTAAATTATTCTAAAGTAAACAATGAAAAGGCATTCAAGAAAGACTGAAGAAATCTATTTAACAGTTCTTAAATGTTTTCTTAGCCATAATACAAGAAAAGCACTGAAGACTAAATATTCAATGACAGGAATTCCAGAAGAACCCAATTTTCCCTTTGTTTCCACAATGGAAATAGGATTTCTTGTATTTTCCCCTTCATGTCTGCACAACAAGTTCACAGTTGATAATGCTTTCCTCTTTCTCGTAACTGGAAGACAAACAGACAAGCTAAAGATGGCAACACCCCTCAACACAAAGTCTGATGTATGAGAATCAGAAATCTTCACATTTCTAGAATTTTTGCATCACACACATCTTTATTAAACCTCTGCTGTACAATATTACTTAAAATGTTCAAAATCGTGCTTTGAACATATTAACATATTTTCTGCCCTACTAATGGGAGGAAAACAAATGCTTACCCTCCCTTATAGATCTGGTACCAAATATGATTTTGAATGTTTCCAGCAAGAACTCTCCCAGCTGAAGTAAAGCAATGGCAGCAGCAGTGAGCTGGCTCCCCCCCAACCAGGCTCGGCTCAGCTGCTGGGCTGTCCTGGCAGGGGGAGGGGACATGTCGATGGGAAGAGTCCAACTGGGAACACTGGGACACACAGCACAGAAGTGAGAAGGGCCCCCTGGGTCACTAACACATTCTATAACAAGGTTAAAAAAAATTATAGAGGAAAAACAGCAGAAATTAAACAGGATAAATATGAGAAGCAGATTTTCTCATCTTGGTGAGCAAGTCTTTTTCTCACATGGATTTGCACGTGGTCCATTTCGGCTGCTTTGCTTCTGTGATAGCACTACCTTCTGCCCAAGGAGCAGCGCTTTCTTCCTGGTGTTTCCTCTCCATATATACTTCAAAAGGGTAACTGTTGCCCTTATCAACTCTTTTCCCAAACAAAGCAAACTCTTCCAGTTTCCTCTGAAGTCCCACAGGTTTTCCCGATCACTCTAATGGACACTTTTTGAACTCATCCTCTTCCCCAAATATGAGTGATCAAAACCAGGGCAAACATTTCTAACTACTTAACCACACCCTTCAGCAACATTCACCCTTCCCTATCTCCACTGGAAATTCCTCCAGGGGCACAACTACAGCCATGGCTGGCCCCTTCACAGTTGGCTCTCACTAATGTTTCTGTCTTCTGAATGGTACCCTACTTGTCCTGATGTATTTTCCTTTTTCAAGGTTGTTTCAAAGTTTCGCCCTGTACTCAGGTCAGAATTTGGATAAATGGCCTGTATCTGTTCTGCTTTTTAGGCACTCCTAACATCATATCTGCCACCCAACAATCACACAGTATTTCAACAAGCACATCCCCTGTGCAGGACCACAGACATCATCAGTCTCAGATTTCTCATGACTTACGCACCAAATACCAAACCTGTGCTCATGGATACCACCTACAGTCTAACAGTTTTGTCCCAAGACTCTCCCAACCAAGCCCAACCCTACATTCCTCCCTGAGTGTGCAGCCACCAGCCATGATGCACCACTCTCTAAAGCCCCACCAAACAAGTATATGGGATCGGCAGGAGTCACTTGATGCACCATAACAACAGTATCGACACACCAAGATGTCATGCAGAGGTTGTTGAGCTACTGGAGAAATAGGCTTGTTGTCAGGAAGACATGGAAGCAGAAGGCTTTCCTCCTTCAAACACCAAGATCATCAGGCCATCCTGATTCAAGGCAGTAGCTCAGTGCCTGTATGCCAAGTGCCATGCTCATCCTCCTGGCAGGTACACCATACTGCAGGGACTATAACCAAGCACCTTGGAAGTAACTTGTCCATTGCCTGGTCACAGTTAAGATTTCTACTGCACAAACTCAATCCCTGATACTGTTTCAAAAGCAGAATCCTGTCCCGGAGAACAGCCTCAAAATCAGACGCACATTACAATCCATCTTCTTGCTACCAGATACCCTAAGAATTTCAACTGTTATAGGATATTCACAAACCTAAAGAGATCATGGAAAATATCCTCCACATGCTTAACACGCTATGGAAACAAAAATATATTTTTTAAGTAGGCTATGGAAACTTCACTCTACAAAGGCACCAGAACCAGCATATAAAATCAGCTTTTTGAGGACAACAGCTGAAGCTTATGTGAAAGCTGAGCAGTAATGGTTCTCTCTAAGCCTTTTTCAAATAAAAGCAGTATTTTTCAATACAAGAGCCTTCAATTTTTGTGCAACAGACAACACAACCACATTACAGTTTGAATTTGTAAAGTCAGCCTTAATTACAATTAGTTTCTTTATAGTGGTTTACAGAATTTTCTTTGTAATTTTTTTTGAGAGGTTTTGGTCCCACATTTTTCATGAAACCATCACACTTGTTATTCAAAAAATTAGTATTCCTATCCTGTTCCTATAGTTTTAAAATACTAACAAAACTGCATTTCAAAGTCAAAATTTTCATTATTTTTTGCAGACACACATAGACAATTTACCTTTTGATAATCGCTCTGTGTATTTCCAAACTTCTGCTGTGCTAGTTTTCTGATGAGATCTGAAAATAAGCAAGAATATTGCAGTTTTAAACAACATAGTTTATAAAAATGCAAGAAAGGGAATGGTATGAATTCTAATGTCAGGTAGGCAAAATGAAATTAAGAACAGAAATCAAGAGCATAGGCAAGCACAAAACTGTCCCCATAAATCTAGATGTAACAACATTTTTAATCAACTGTGTGTATCATGGGGTCCCAGGAAGATAGCCAGGTCATCTATCAATCAATCAGTTGCCACTGAAATACAGCGAAGGTTTTTCTGAGTTCACCCTCTGTACCATAAAATCATTATTAAAAGTTCATCACACATGTATCAACTACTTGGACAATGTTTTGGGTAACAGCTTTGCTTCATGTTTATACCAAGTGCATATATATACATACACAAAGCATTAAATACATAATGTGCAAAGCAAACATGCTAATGATGACTTCTTGACTGAAGGAAGGCCCATCTTGCCAACATCATCCCAATCTTTTTTCCTTTCTTTTTTTTCCAATCTGGACCAACAATGAGTATGCAACAGCAGCAAAACAAACCAGAAAGCCTAACATGTTACTATTTACTGTGCCTGGACCTCCATCTAACACTTACTCTAACTTATTCACAACATTAAAAAAATACAGGAACTACCAAAAAAACAAAGTAGGAATTTAACCCCCGCAGCTTCAACAAATGGATCCCTTTTGGAGGCATCACCAGCCTACCCTTATTGAGGTTTTGACAATCCCATGGGAACTATGCTGGGAACTGTGGCTCATGGTGATTTCAGTGACACCAGGCACTTTAAGAGGGGTATCACCAGCTCTGCAGACTCTTTGCCTTAGAGAAGCACCAGCAGCAGTGGGTGTGCTCCACACTGGGCTGTGTAAAAGCAACAGCATTTGGATGTTTGGGAGAAGTAAGTGACTGAACTTCTGGTCTCCTCTGACAGAGAGGAAGAACATTAGGAGGGAGCACACGACACCTCAAGGAAAAACTCTGCCCCCCATGTTCATACAAAGCTGGATTTCATGCTACTATTGCCTCATTTTTAGTCTCCCCATATGCAAATGAACACAGTAGATAAAAACCTCCAGTAAGTTACTTAACCTGGGCTATCAATAAAGGACCTGAAGGTTCAAAACTGACTGTTCACCTCCCAAAAATCCAAGCCCTCTCAGAATTTATTGTAGCACTTCAGGGGATTCATGGGAGCTGTGATCTCACCCCTCTCTCACTCTGCACGTGGCTCAGAAAAACAAATTCCTAAGCAAACAGCACCCACAGTCCTCCCTCTCCAACACCCTGCAGAGGGAACTTGGACTCAAATGATCTGCAAATTGAAGAGTTCCTCTCAGAAAAGTGTGTCCAAAGAAAGGAAACACATCAGCAAGGCACCAACTGCTGTTCCAAGGCAGGTAGGCCCTGCAAGAGAACTGCAGCCAGAAGTCTGTCAATTAAAAAGTAAAAATCTGTTAATGCATCACTGAAGTGCCAAGCCACAAATCATTCCTGACACAGGAAGTACATTCTCTAACACAGAGTGCTGGCAGTAGGTAAGCAAGGACTCTTTATGGTGAGGCAACCTTATTTTGGAAAGGCCATACATAAAGTACAAGATAAGGTTGAATCCCACAATAAGAGAAATAAAACCGAAACATATAGAACAAGCACCTGGGAAGCACGAATGAGTTATGATCCCTGCAATTCCTTTCAAGCTCTGCATCTTGGGAGTCACGAGACTGCCAAAGGAAAGGGCACACACCACTGTATGGGCAACACACAACTGATCCACCACTGCAGCTGTCAAACATCTCACACTGGGACCAGCAAAGCCCTCACTGCATCGAGACCATCGCAGGCAGCATCTGTGTTTCTCCAAAAGTTTCAGCAACAAGGAGATACAGAGCCAAGTGAGGCAAAATTGCACAAAACTCAAAGGTGTAAATCTTTTTCTTCTTCAGCAAAGGTAACATTTCTTTCTTCCTGTTGACATCTCTACCATATAAATAAATTTAAGAAATACTGGTGAATAAAATATAAATGCAAAGAATTTTCTTTACATCTAGATGGCTTTTAGGACACAGTTAAAAAGCTAAAACAACTCCCTTTGTTTAGGTATTGATTCAACTACTCAGCACTGTGTGACAACACGCTGTAGAACAGCCACTAACGAGAAACTCCTACCAGCTTAAATGAGAATGTGATAGGAAGGAATAGAAAGGAAAAGCTTTATGATCTTCAGTGCCATGAAGCAGCACACCTGTGTGCAGGTGGTCAAATGCAGGAGCTGACTGCCCAGGATGCTGTGGCACTATCCTCCTTGCTGCTATTCTGAAAGCAACCAGAAGACCCCCAGCAACCTGCTCTCATTTCCAGGCTGCTCCTAGCTCAGAGATTCATCCTGCTTTGGAAAAAAACCTAGACTCAATGATATCTGGAGGTCCTTTCCAATCTGAATTACTCCAAATTATCTTCAAATCATAATGAGTTTCTATTATAAATTATTTAGTGGTGTATTGAAAATACTGCAAGGAAGCATGTAAGAAAGCATATTATTGACAAAAACATCCTTTTTTTTCCTTCCTACTGTTGGGAATTGGTACAAGAAAATTTTAAAAGCATTAGCTTTTCATGTTAAATAAAAGTTGAAAGATTTTATGCATTCTTCTAATTGAGTGTCTGTCCCCTTACTAAATTAAAATTTAAAAAAAAAACAAAACAAAACAACCCCAAACATGTTACAAGCAGTTTTACATACTTCTGTACACACATACATACTTATGGGCCTCTGTATGGATGTGGGTATGTATATGGAAGTATCTACTCAAGAGAAACAACAGCTGAGGATGGAAGGGACCTGTCGAACTCAAGTCCCATGTCCCAGCTCAGGCCAGAGAGACCCCCACAGGTTACCCAGGGCCACGTCCAGTCAGACTTGTACCTCTGAGCAGAACCACCAATACTTAAAAAAATCAAACCAAAACAACCCAAAATATACTCAAAATTCTTTGTGATATGCTTAAATTGCTCTGTTCCTATTCCACAATTTATACTGTTTCCATATTTTATAGCCTGTGAGTCAAAAAAATGACAGAAATCAACCTGAATACACATGACAAACTTAAGCAGAAAATAGCACTTTGTGTTTTTGTAATTTAGAGACTCTAAAGCTTATTCATCAGAAAGTAAAACACCTTTAGGTTTAATAATAAACAAGAAAGCCTAAAAATAGGTACAAGAAGTTTCCACATGGATTAAGTAAATTTAATAGTAAGAACCATACAGGATTCACACAGAGCACAATGGCTGCTGCCACACAGCCCATTTTTTCCCCTTAATTTTAGAGAATGTGAGATTTCCCTGCTGAATAAAGATGCACTACTTACATTACTTTGCAACAATTTTTCAGAAGTAACGTGATGCTTCAGGGTGTTTTTCTCACCAGGCAGCACACAGTGATCGTCCAGTCTTTACCATGAATTTATTATTTCAACAGCCTTCAGTATAAATGGCATATCCCCAATTAATTAATTTCAAATGAAATGTGGAAGTTGTATATATTACCATAAAAAATAATTTTGGTTATAACTGGATGTGAGATTACCTGCAGTTCCTTGCCCACACATCTGTACACACAAACATACCTTAGGGGTTTTGCAGCACCCAAAATCTCCCTGCTCATTGCAAGGGGGTTGGACTAGATCATCTTCCAACCCAAACCACTCTGATTCTATTAGGTTTTACACAGACAGACAGTAACCTTGGGGGAACATCCTGTGCCAGTGCCAAGTACTGTGTAAACACAAGGTACATATGGCTGCACTGCTCACTGTGGCACAAGGAAAAGACACCTCGGCTCACATTTTATTCAGCCTGTGATTTTGGTCAGCTTTTGTGAAGCACCTTTCCTCCCTAGCTAGAACACCCCACGTCTAGCATTAAAATAAGCTTTTATTTACAACTGAACTAAGGTAACTCCACAGGACTCTCTCTTGCCTTACTGGCAGAGTACCAACTTGCAGCCGATTTCTCCTTCAAATATAAAAGTGCTAGGAAGGTGTGATAAAAAGTAGTGTCCTTTATTTTCAAATTAACTGGATTACTTCTGAAATCTTGGCTTGACCAGCTGTGCACATTGTTTCACAGGACCAGTAATCCAAGGCTTTAGCATAGAACACATTTTATCACTGGAGTTAAAGAGATTTACCTTGTGAGGCTCATTTACACAGCTAATTACATTACTGCTTTGCAGTCTCCTTCCTGCTCTCATCACACATGAGAAATGCCATCTGCCCTAGTAAATCTAACTAGCCTGATGAACTGTTAATTTACCAATGCAATTTGTGAAGAAATATTAAGCACCTCTGAGAATCTCCAGTTAAGAAAATGTAATCACCAACTCCTGCACTGCATGTGTATTGTGTATATACACTCAATATCTCGTTAGCCTGGCAAGAAAATTAGGTTATCACCAGGCCTGCTTCTTAGAACTGCTCTACAGAAAGGGATAGCAAAAATAATAGAGATTTAAAAATAAGCTGTCCGGCTATTAAGTACCAACATAAATTAGTCACAAATTCTTCTGCCAAGAAAGCTTTTCAAATCCAGGTGACAGGAAAACAGTTGGAATAAAACCTTTGGGAACGCTTTGCTTCCTCTTCACTCAAACAATTCCATTGAGCCAGTTCAGCTGTAGAGAAACTTCAGGATTAATGAAATTACACCAGAAATTAATTTGTCTTTTTATGCATAACATAATATATCCGGCTTCTATTCTGAAAGATCTTCAAACAAACTAGTAAGAACCATGACTGAAGCATTTACATCACACTGAATGGAGATATTTTCAGAACTACAGGGGAGAATTACACAGAGAACACACACGATCAATTAATAACTACTTTATTGCTATGTCATTCTAATGCATAAAACAGTATTTCAACCCATTCCTATTAATCTATAATAGAGTCAGCGGACTATATACAGGCTGAACAGTTCAGCATCTCTCTGAATATAGGTCAATTAGTCTTAAATTAATGAATTAAAATTACTTCAAGCTTGTTTTTTTCCTCTGTCATTATGACTCAGACTAATGAATATCTCCTGAAAGGCCAAGAAAACCAGGAAAGTTGTATTAACTTTTCAGACTTATCAGAGCAAAAATCTTCCAGGTATCTCATAGCAAGTTTTACAGCAAGTTCAGTTTACTGACATTTTGAAATACTTGCTTTGACTTGAGTGGGGCTTTGGTTGCTTCCCTAAAGCCTCAAGCCAACAGCCTTTGCTGTGGTCAGATTCAGCCCCCATTGAAGAGGCCTCCTTCTGAAGGTAACCCAAGGTTACCTTTGGTTCCCTTTACTGCCACTGTTACATTATAGCTCATTCTTGCTTGTCCCTAACCCCACAGCATCACTTGTCTCTGGTTCCACTGCAGAGCAAGGTGAGAACTTTGTAATATTGGTGGCCAAAGAATCCACCATGAACACTGGTGCAGATTGTCGAGGAAGGGTCCTGCCACGCTGCTCACCCTGTGTGCAGGAAGGAAGAAAACTCACTCTGTAGGTCAAGTGGGAAGTCTCACAGGCATGATCTTCTCACTCCCCACACAATAAGAGATCGCTTTAGTCCACAGATAAGAGGCCTTATCCATGCATTCACTCATACAGCCTAGACCATTCCTTTCCAAATCTAGATTGGAAAGCTTCACTCCCCTCTTCACAGTATCTTCCCCAAACAGATCTGAGACATAACTTTTTCTCTAAACTAAGAAAAAAACCCAGCCTTCTCAAATTATTTCTCTCTCCAAACAATTAACTTTTTTTTTACTGGGAACACCAGGTTGGTTCAGCTTCCATCCTCCTGTTCCATGCAAAAGGCCATTCTGGCCCTCTTTGCTTCAAACAGAACTCCTGAGTGACACACTGACCTTCCCCCACTTCTGCAGCCCACACATAAGATCACCTACTCACAGAGATGGCAAAAGGAAATTCTCTGTTCAATCACCTGTCTATTCACTGACATTAAAGAAACAATGCACAAAAACTACTTTTAAATTACCAGCCATGCCTTTCAACAAGAAAAAAGGCAAATAAGAAAGGAACTTTGCTGCTCTACCTCACCACTGATGTGCAAAACAAAGCCCTAGAACATGTTATTCCACAACATCTGCAAGATCTTGTTTGAATGGAGGTAAAAAAACAAGAAATACATACTAAATTGCCTAAGTATCTTAACATCTCATCTGCTATGGCAATCTGTCTTTTCACTCTTGTCTGCCTACAGTATGCTGTTTCCTCTCATCAAGACAATCATCATCCATTCCCATTCTTTGACTTCACATTCTTTAATTACAAGTTGTTATGCTACAGTACTCTGCTGTCATAAAATCCAACAAGACACAATACAACACAAGCAAAAACATAGTAAATACATCTTTAAGGTCTCAGCACACTTGTAAAGCATATGCTGCTTTCCTCGTAACTGAAAGGACAAGCTACCAGATCACCAAAAAATGCACTTTATCTTATACTGCACACAGTGGGGGCAACACGAGAGAGGGTAGGGAACAGAGATGCAATAGGAACTAGGTAATGAAGAGGTGAACAGCTATGAGCAGGACTGAAACTGTAGCAATGGTCTAAGCAGGGAAAGCTTTAGCCAGAGCACAGGTCGGACTAAGTGTGGTGGAACTGCTGAAGACAAGAAATTGCAGGGCAGCAACAGCTGCTTAGGGAACCAGAATGTGAAATTAAGGAGACCCCCTTAGCACCCTTCCTGGCAGAAAATAACATTGGTCCACTGAAGAAATTATAGAGTAGTGGATCAATAATAGTAACATTCAATGAACTTTGTTCACGCACACAAAAAAGTTTCCCAATTTCCCAAAAATGGAACTTACTAGGAAGACCAAACGGGTAATTTAAATCTTCCATAGGAAATCCTCACACCTTAGAACTGCCTCAAACTTTAGGTTATTCCTTTAACACAGTCAGATTTTCTCTTTAGGCATATTCTGCTTTCCACTGATGAGCACAGACAATGTTAAAGAGCCTGGCCAAGGAAAAGATTTGAATTAAAAAGAAATAGCCATGATATTGACTGTTACAGGACACACAGAATGAAAGACTTCTCCTTTGAAAATAACCTTTGATGGGATTTCTAGTTGTTCTTTGCTACAAAGAAAGTTCTGTTCTTGCTGAAGTTTTGGAAAAAGAACAAAAAGAGAGAAGCCTTTAGAAAGTCCTTCCTTGGGAGACTGCAATACATTTGCATGCATCATGCAGACACAAAGTGAAGCAGAAAGCTTTGAAGAAGTATTTCACAGAAATGGCATTCTCTCATTTTCTGAAGGCAACAAAACTTTTGTAGCATATTGTTTGTGCCACAACAGCTATTTTTTGCCACTTGCTTTGTTTGCAGTAGCTACCTAAAGTTCTCTCTAGGCCACCATCTGGTAAGGATTTACAGCAGATTATGGACAAAGATTGAACTGGGTGCACTGTACATGCTTGCCTGTTTCAGCACACTGCACAGGCTGAGCAACTTCTTGATAGAGTGAGTTGTATAGACATATTGGACTTGTAAATCTGACCAGAGTTATTATTTAGCTATTATCCAAAAATTTAGTCTCTGTGATCAACAGCATTTTTTCTCTTCCTTACTTTCCTGAGGAGTTGCTGCAAACTGAGGAAACCACAGAAAATCCTCTCTTGCATAACTTGGATTATTGGAAATATGAACAGAGATAATTAATTGAGAATGACACGCTGGAGCTCTGCTGACCAGATTCCCTCACTAACTGGCATTCTGGCAGCTTCCCTGACATTCCTCAGAATTCCCTTCCCCTGCTTCCCCTTTTCTGCAAGGGCCATGATTTTCCACAGGTTTGATAACTGGAATTCCAACTACTATAAAGATCATTACTTCACTCAAAAATCAAAGCTAAAGTAAAGGTTGCTACTCTGAAGAAAGTTAATCAGGCCTAAAGTTTGGATTTGTTCTGTACAGGTAAAGCCAGGCATCTTTCAGCTGAGTTAAACAGCCAAATTAATACTTAATAGTACCAAGAATATTCATATTTACAACTCTAAACACTGTTTAAAGTTCACAAAAATAAAATAATTTGGTATATTTTCAGAGAAAAGATCTTGACTATGTTATGATTCAACATCAGTCATAATTTAAATCACAGGAGTGTTTTTAGATAAGAAATCTATCTGCTTATTGAAAAAAGTGTCAAAGCAGGTTTGGGGGGGTGTATTTTTGTAACTGGCAGGCTTACACTGAGGTGTACATACTGATACAGATTAGTCAGTGTGAACTACATTGGCTGGCATTCGTGGCAGCTGGTTTTCCTTCTAACATTTAGATAACTCACTAGTGGGAAAAGGAAAAAGTATACTCAAAAGCTTTAAACACCTACATGGAACAATTTAATACTGTTAAAATAATGACAAAACCCACTAAAATTAATATTTACACATTTATTTTGCTCCAGCAACTTTTGAATAGTCTATATTCACTTACAAAAAAGCATTATTTTGGTTAAGATCTAAAAGTTACACAGTACATCTTGAAAAGCAAAACCAATAGTGAGAAAAAGGGAGAGAAAACATTCTAATTGTCATCATTTTCAATGTAATTAAACACTGAATATGGCTATGGAAAGATTTGTTGCAAAGATCTGTCAAGTCCTTCTTACTTCAGTTGACATCATTCAAGAAAAAGCTGAAAAAGATTTAGGAGTTTGTTACTCTGTGAACAACAACCTAAGCAAATTATCAGACAAAAATGAGGGCTAGGCTAATGCTATTATGATGATGTATAACAAAGAAAAGAGAGAGTCAAATGACTGCTTTTCCAATAAGAGGCAGGATCTGTACAGTATCTCCCACAATTAACTCAAAATTCTTCGTAATAGTCAAGATGATGAGGAAACCAAGGTCCCTTAGAGGCTTGTGAAAGCATTACTCCTGTAAGTTCAGTGACATCCCTCCTCCTCTCTCTCTCCATCAATTCCATGAACTACAAGTTAAAAATGAGAATGAGGTTCAGCACTATGTGAATCAACAAGCCTGTAGAAATTAAATGAAAGGGAGGAAGGGACAGCAAAGTAGCAGCCACTGTCAAGCTGGGAAAATCATGAAGCCTCAGCAGAGTGGCCTGAAAACCTGTAAGATTTCTGCAGTCACAGATAATTTTCAAAGAGGTTCATGCATGGTACACATTAGCAGAAAATGTTGCTGACCAAAACCTGTACTGTTCCACTTCTCACCATACAAGATGCTGCAGGTATGCTCTGGAAGTGTCAAACAAGCTACCATGCTTTTAGTGGTTTAGATTTCCTGTTAACAGAGGAGGGACACAAAGAAGTGCCTTCTTCATATGGTGTACTCTGACTCCAATTGTGCCCTGGCATTTGAAAGGCAAAACTTAGGCTTTGACCAACATGATAGAGCTTAATTCAGTGTTTTACTGTAATTTCTAGTACAAAGACCCCACACTAAGTTTAACATATCTAATATTACCAACCCCAGTCCCAATATACAGACCACACAGTAGTATTAATCACCTAAATATATGCACTTCTAGGACATGGTACCTTTGCTTGTTTCTTTAAAAATATTCAAACCCTATCAATGAAGTCTCTTCACCTCAAATGACAAACAAACAATATTCAGTCCAAAGAAGAGCACTCAGTCCAACATTCATGTGCAAAGAAGGGCAACGAGGATGGTGAAGGGACTGGAGCACAAGTCCTGTGAGGAGCAGCTGAGGGAGCTGGGGCTGTTTAGCCTGGAGAAGAGGAGGATCAGGAGAGACCTTACTCTCTACAACTGCCTGAAAGGAGGTTGTAGTGAGGTGGGTATCCATCTCTTCTCCAAGGCAACCAGCAGTAGGACAAGAGGGTACAGTCTTAAACTCTGCCAGAAGAGGTTTAAGCTGGACATCAGGAAGAAGGTCTTTACATAGACAGTGATTAGGCATTGGAATGGGCTGCCCAGGGAGGTGGTGGAGTCCCAGGGAGGTGCCCAAGTCCCTGGAGGTGTTTAAAAAGAGACTGGATGTGACACTTAGTGCCATGGTCTAGTAGACAAGGTGGAGTTAGGTCAAAGGTTGGACTCGATGACCTTGGAGGTCTTTTCCAACCTAACTGATTCTGTGATTCAGACACAATGTTCAGTCACAACAGCACCCTGTACCTCACACCCTTCCCTTCCTTGTAGTCAGCACCTCTGGATTTACCTGTGTCCAGAACTTCTCCCCTGTGCACTGAAGCAGGGAATGTTGCTGATCATCTCTCTGGTTATACCTTGTGTCTCCCACTAACATCCACAGACAAACAGAACAGGGCCAGGACAGTCCCAAGGCCTGGCCTAGCAATGCTAATGCTAAAACTATCAGCAGGTTTCCTGAGCCAACTCAGTACCTCACCCAGAAAATGCCCCACCTATTTGCCAGATACGATCCCAACAGACAGAAAGTATGTAGCTGTGTTATTTGGGAGTTTAGATTGCGGAAATATGAGCAGAGTCTTAACACCACACAACTGTAAGCCCACTTATTTATGGTTATTACCTAAACTCCAAGAAGCATTGCTATTTGATTGTATTGTAAGGTGTGAGGGACTGTGCCCTCCAGCTATTACCACAGCCAGCTGTGGAAATGCCACTTCCGAGAACTCTCCTCACCAAAAGTAACACAAATTCCCCCAAATTCTACCTGAGGTTCATTTTCATCAGTTTCTCCCTTCTCTTCTAACAGTGCTGAAACTGCAATTGAACTGTCATTTTTCTATTGCTGTCAGGCATGTTTTTTCCCTAGGCACAGCTGGCAGGCAGTATTAGACCAAATCAAGGCAAGCACCAAGGATACTGTAGAGAAAGGATTCCAGATGTGAATATAGAGCAAGATTTTCAGATGATCAGCTATACTATACTGATTAAAAAATTACTTCCATATTTTCCATATAGCACCCATCTGCTTACATAATCCAAAAGAAGTGAGCAAGAAGACATCAGAGAAGTATTAATGTCTGCAATTGTAGTTTTCTGTAGTAGCCTCTGGTAGATAATCTATACAAGCCTCCCCTCCCTAAAACCGTCCACAAAAAATCATTTTGACAAGCAACCTGTCAAAATGACAGTCTGCAGTTTAAAATAGTTCAGGGAAAAAAGAATTACTCTTCTGATGCCTAAGAAAATTAAAAACCCAGCCTTAAATCTACCTCAGGAATGTTCTCAGACTGTTCCTTGCTCACATGGGTAATCATCAGGTAAAGCATCTCCTAACTTCCCAGCACAAAATGAGCAATGATTTTTTGAAACACTACTTCCTACAGTGTACGAGTGAGTAGAGAAAAGAAGAGGCTAATTTATCTTGTATATTCCTGCTGCTCCTTCTTCCCCAATATTTCCAACACTACACATAAGAAATTTCTTTCAATGTGTACGCCATGTTACCAAATAAAGGAGCATTGTAAGTTCTTATCCCAGTTCCACACAAATGACAGCACCACTCCTTGCTGTATATAACACCTGTCACTGGAACCTGCATTTTTGATATACACACTTCAGATACTATTCTAAATTCACATCGCAGCTCCAGTCACAGCAACGAAAGAAAAATAGTTACAGGGAAGTGGTGAAGGCACCGTCTCTACAGCTTACTGAAACTCATTTCACAACAGAACTTAGCTAATCTAACAGCTAACTTACTAAAGGGCAGATCTTGCTCTTCCCCTCTTCTCAGTTGCTGCACCAGCAGTTCCATCTGTGCTCCCAAGGCAGCTCCAGGATGCAAGCTTTAAAATCCAACCCACATGCACAGGTGTGTAGCTATCAAACCCGAGCTCAAAAAAGCAGTCTATCACATCAGTGCAGTTTCACACCCAAACTAAAACTGAGACTTCACACAACTGGAAAAAGAGACATTCTGATTTAAGTTTTTACACATCATAATGGCTGTGGGTACCTGAACAAAATTTTGTGGTGCTGGACTGCAGCACCTGCAGAGTCAGAGCCAGAGCACAGTCCTTTCACTGCACACTCCTGTGGACATGCCCAACGCTCCTGGGAATGTCTCAAGTTTAAAAACAAAAGGGCACTGCCAGCTACGCATAACTGAGCTCCAACATCCAGACATGGGCTTTTTGGTTTTTGTTATAGAGGAGCTGTGGAAGCTTTATTACTAATGTGAAGCAAAACTAAAGGAGAAACAGGCACTCAAGAACTACCTATTTACAAAAGGCAAAGAAGCTAGTTTTACCCACACACAAAAGAATAATTCTGACTTACTCAGTTTAAGTGAGGGGATGATAACGTGTTTTGATTACTTGCTTTAGAACCTCACAGCCAATAGATTTAAAAAGTCACTACCCTGAGAGTCCATCAAACCTACTCACAACAACAGCGTTTTGCCACATGCATTTTCTATTACAGGTATGTTAGCTACAGATACAGCTCATTTTCATATCATGTTGCATGTTTCCTCTTCAAAATATACTAAAATGTTTTAATTACTGAATACACTCATATGATTAATCACAGAAATACCACGCAACTAACTTGCTGAACTTCACAATCTGCAGCTGCTTTAAGGCTGAACCAGATCAGGAGAAAGAAACACTAAAAGATGTTAGAGACAGGACTTTCCATTAAAACAATCAAGCTCAAACTCTTCAACAAAAGAGATTCCACAACCAGAAAGAATTGAGAGGTGTAGTACAGGTCTAAGTATCAGCTTGTTCATGCTCCAACAGGCAGATAGTACATTTAACTCTTCATACTATCTTTTGCCCAGAAAGTACGTAGTTGCACTCAACAGTTGATTTTTATGTCAAAGTTTTATTCCTGCTTCAGCAGAAATAGGGTTATTTAGAATAACATACTAAGCTGCAGCAAAGCAGTTGTAACTTAACTGGTAAAGTTGGCCTGCAATACATTCAGGTACAGTAAATTAAGGTAAACAGGCCTGTAAATTCTTGTCTTATTTCACCTAAAAACAAGAGCAGGAGCTTTATTCCCAGGTTGTTTCCTTTGTGAACTCTTCACATTTTTGTTACAGACACAAGCTGTAGAGCCAAAGATTTATTGTGCACATCCTGCTGGCAAGTGAAATCTCAGATTAACACCGTTTTACTGCAACTAACAGTTGTTTCCATGGGAACAAAACCAAAATTAAGGTAATTCATAGCACCCACAGCATCATACTGACCATGCTCTACCTACAACCAAGTTCATAGTTTAAGGTTGCCAACACAATAGGTGACATGCACCATCTCACAACCATAAACTGACAACTTCATTAATAAATTAATGCTGCAGTTCATGACGATTTCAAAGTAAGAGAAAAACTGGCAATTCATTTTGTCAGATGTCCTCTTTCTTAGCCGAGCAATAGAAGCAACTTGTAATTTTCTTATTATCATGTATTTCTTGTAGGTGGTGCTATTAACACGAAAGAATAATGATGCTCTATCCTACACAGTCCCCAACAAAAGGAGTAGCAGCACCATCGTTTCCACTTCATAAATGGAGAAACAAAGACACACCAAGATTAAAGTGACCTAGTGAGTCTCGGGTAGCAAACCAGTGACCAAACACTCCAGTGTATCATTAACTCAAAGTGGAGGCTGCTTCCCAGCTTAACAGTTTACACGTGAGTAAATGCACTCCCATTTACAACAATACATCATCTAGAAATGAGTACAGAAGTATTTGGCTGGTGGAGTTGAAAGCAGAATCCATTTACACTCTCTGAAGCACTGCAACCAGACATCCTAGTTGACTTCTTTTGAGCTAGTTTCTTGCCATATTCCAAGAGTATAGTGTTGGTCTTAAAGATTCAGCAATTTAAAACAATTTAAGGCATTACAGTTCCTTGCCCTGGTTCTGTTACTTTACACAAGAACTATTTTTCATTGCATTAGTAACTTACCCATTAAATCTAAACTTAACATTGTATTTCCACAAGCTGGATGGGATGAACAAATTTAAAAGTGAATAAATACTTACTTACTTAGATTTAACCAAAACCACCTTACAAAATATTTATTTTTTTGTTTAAATGAGGGTATCCCTTTCAACTATTAAGTAACTTATAAGTTACTTAACAGCTGAAATAACGTACAAGTTCTTATATGAACATTGAAATAATTGTTAGGGCTTAGCAGCATGCAATTACTTTAAGAATGACATTTCCCAAAGACTCTCCTGTATTTCACATTTTGTTTTATCATAACAGTACAATGCTCATACTAGCTTTCTTTCTAAAAAGCATACTTGGGACCGAAGGAATATGAATGCTATACTGTAACATATTCAGCTCCATTGGAGCACTACTGAAAGCACACAGATGACTTGCAAAGGCAGGAATCTTTACATGCGATTAGATAATCCTATGACTTTTCTTCCCAGCTAAGAGTACTAATAGTAAATTGGAAAACTGAACATCAAGTACTTCCAAGTATTATGAAAAAATGTAAGACTACTAGGATCAAAGGTCTAAAGTGATTGATGCCAAATCCTGCACACAAATCATACTTCTCTGTGTTATGGTTGTACACAACACACTGGGGCATCAACCTGGTGCTAAGTATTCTGAAGCACCAGTCCAAGTAGAATGATGCTTGGAGTCAGAAACATCAAAAGACTTGCCTTCTGTGCGTGTTTTTCATTATGTTTATTTTCATCTCTGAATCAGAATTAACTCTATTTCAAGTTGGAAATTTAAAAAAAAAAAAAAAGGCATTTCAAATATGTAACTACACCATTAATACACTGAATGTGAAAATAGAACAGCATATGGCAAAAGAGATTATGGGGATTATCCAATTAAATGGTATGACTCAAACTGACATGATCCATCAAATCTGTATTTTGCAGTGAAGTGTGTGGGGGCATTGGAACAGGACTTCACCTAATGCAAATAACAAAAGCTAAACTTCTGAAAATAACTGATTTAGCAAAAAGTATCTTCAAGGAATGAAGGAAGATGCTCAAAGCTTTCAAGTTAAGAACAAATGATTTACTTCAGGATGTCTCCTTTCTCTTACGCTGGAGTTCGCAACACCTGTGATGCACAATTACTACAAGCAGTCCCACAGGACAACAACCTTGATCATAAATTCTATACTCACTAATTATTCACATGCTTCAGACACATGAGATTAATTTTGACATACAAGATTACAGACCAAATTGCTGATAATATAAAACCATAGTCAACATCTCACTGAAATCAAGTTTCCACAATCACAGAGAACAAAATATTCAATCAGGGCTTTAGGCAGAATGAAGGTTCTGTTTCTAAGAGCTGAATGGAGACAGCAACCTTCACACATCAGGTCTCACCTGCATATTTAACACAAGGAGTGAGGCAAAAGAAGCAAAGGGATCTGGAAACAGTTCCTCCAAAAGGTGACACCTTCATGCAATTGCCCTCATTACACCTCTTGTAAGATCTGCTCAAAAGACAGATCCTGCAGGAAATAGGCCAAGATACTACTCTGCTTTTAACCCCTGGGACTCCGAGCACTTGTCTAAATAGGTTTCATTCCTTCCTTTGAACTCATTTTTCTACAGCTAAGTCAGAGCTGCAATGAAGAAATATCAAAAGTACAAGCAAACAGTAGTCCACAGATATCATACATGTATGTGTGCAATATGACCAAAGAATTTATTTAGTAAAGTTTTAATGTATAAATTGAAAGTTGTACTACAAACTAATATAGATGCCTGTTATACACAGTCACAGCTAAACCACCAAAAGCAGTTACAAACCAAAGCCATCCTCAGCTTTTGGTAAAGGTTCACCTCAACATAATTTTAAATGCCAATATTATACAAACAGAGTAGCATTTAAGGAGCTAAAGAAAACAAAAAGCTCATTGAAAAGTTAAGTTGATAGAACCACCATATCCACAAACACAGAGGGTTTCCAAAAGCATCTTTTAATCAAAGCAACCTCAATAAGCACACACTTCTCCAATATCATAACTGTTCCTTTAGAAGGGACATCTTAGTAGGAAAGGAATGGAAAAACAAAATCTCAATAAAACAAATGCAGTTTCAAGTCTTAACTTGACAGCTTTCAAAGAACAAGAAGCTACACAAGGCTGTATGATGGAACTGTCCTCATAAAATTTGACTATGGATACACAGATTTGGAAACAAACGAAATTTATTTCAAATTTTCCATTTCCTAAGCTAAATCTTTGAATATTATAACCATCTGACTATTTATCATAATATGCAAATCTCAGTGAGCTGTCTCTTACGGATTTAATATTAAATACAAAGCAGTTTATCCTCTACTCCTATCTCATGCTGTTTCAGTTGACAAAACAGCCTCAAATGCACCAGTGACAGCTTTGAGATAAGTAAGCAAAGTTCTGTGAAACTTCAGCATTTCATTTTCATTAAGAACCATCTCCCCACCATGCTTAGCAGAAAAAATGTTCTTTTATAGAGAACTGCACACATTTCCAGGCCATAACATGTGCTACTTACAAAGCCCTTCATACAATTTACTTCCTGTCTATGGCCTTGGTATCTATAATAGGCTGAACACATCAATAACACATCTGTATTTAAAAAAAAATTGTTTAGCTGCTTACCTTGAGGAAACGAGTTTGGCTGCACTAAGTACAGGAATGCATGTACTATTTTAAACAAAATTCCTATTGCCCCAGGTTCATGGTATGCACCTGTATCATACGTCTTGGCTGGTACAAATCCAAAATCCAAAGTCCCAGGAGGTGGTTTGTATATAGGCTGTACCTCTGAAATAGTACTTCCACAAAACAGCAGCAGCAGCAAACAGAGTTCCACAGCCATTGCTAGCAGTATGCATAAAACTGGAGGTAGAGGTATTTGTCCAGCTGAGTCTAGAAATCTTCAGTACATTCACTTGGGGTAGCTTTTTAGCCAGGAGAATGCTGGTGCACTCTTACACCTTCAAATCTTTAATGTATTCCTACTTCAGTGGTACAGCAGCCTCTCGTGGAAATGACTCAGCGCACCATCTCTGGCAAAAAAATAAAAAAAAGAAAGAGCTCATTAAGGTGTGTGCAAGCAAAGAGGGAAGTGCAAGATAACCTGCAATCTTCTGTGGAAACCGAATATATCAACAGTTGTACAAGTGAGCCACATAGGATAGAAAAGAAAAAAAAAAACACTGAGGTTTGTGAATAATATGGTATACTAAATACACTGTACTTGAAAGAGGTGGAAAAAACAATTATGCATAGTTCCAGGTCAGTGAGTTTTCAAAAACAAACAAAGCAGAGCATTGGTACAGCTCCAAGAGAAACAAAACTAAAGGAACAGCGTATGAATTGTGCTTCTGACCAAATACAATATGTCGTGTCACAACAGTTACACAATGCATTTAATCAGCCACCTGATGGTTCTGTAGTTGATGACAATTATTACAAGTCATATCCTGTAGTTTCTTTAATCTTAGCCTTTCAGCAAAACCTTCACTGCCAGATACTCCTAACTGTCCTCCAAGACTAAGGAAAAAAAAATATTCATCACTGCAAAGTTACCAAAACAAAAAAACCCAATGAAACTTCACCCTCCTGAGAGATGACAATGGGTGTCAACAATTACTTTCCAGCTATCTCAAGGCTCTCCCTAGGAACTGGAGAAGTCAACTCAATTTTTATTCACAGCTTACTAAAGCTCAGCATTATTAACATAACTTTGGATGGTTATACAAGTTCAAAAACATTGTGAATCTACAAAACCACAGCAGCTTGATCAACCAATACTGAAGAAATGTAAACCGAAACACGCTTGTGTTTCCAACAAAATTAGTGACCACATCTTCATCTGTGTGGGGCTAGGTAAGATTCCTTTGCTTCAGTGTGGGCAACAGCAGCCCCTGAGGAAACAGAACAAAACCAAGCAAATAGAAGGCAACAGAAGAACTGCCGCCCTTCTCTGACTGTGGAAGCTGCACATACTTGATGAGAGTGCAGTGACCACCACACCTCTCCCACAGGCTGGCTTCTCTCCGAGACATCTCTGGTCATCCACCACAGTGCCACTGGTGAGCTCACCTGGGAACACACTGCCCATGACAAGCTTCCAGACGGGAAACACCAGAGCCAACTGCCTTCCCCGAGCACAGCTGGGCCTCTGTTGCCCTCTTCAGCAGCACTACCCAACAGAAATGCTTCCAATGGCCACCCTGGTGTTCACACCATTCACCTGCAGGAACCACAGCAAAATAACAAACATCTCACAGCTTCAGCCGGCCCAACCCTACACCAATACCTCCAAGGTATTTCCAGGTCAAAGAGATGCTGAAGACAGAAGACTTAAAACCTGTAGTAAAGTGAGACATAAGTCTCTTCCATGCTTTACACTCTGGTAAAACACAGGCAACCTTTGTGAAAACCATTATTGACTTGCAAGAAATCCTGCTGCAAGCTTGTTTAGTAGTCTGTGCTGCATTCAAAGGATAGATCAAGATCAAGAAAACATGGAACAAAAGAATACAAGATCAGATCAGAGAACCAGAGACAGTTTTGTTTCCCCACAGTCCAACTGAGTAAAGAGGGAAAACTCAAACCTATCTTTTCCCCTCATGGCTTGTGAAAACCAAGAAGAATGAACAGCAGTAATGCTGCAAGAAGCACAATTATCTAAGCCTTATTCAAAAAGGTGATGTTAGCAACCACTCTGAAATATGATGCTCAACACAGGAACACAGTACTTTAGAACACATAAAACCATGAGTATTCTCCTATCTGGAAAAGAATGTTTTGTTAAAGATTAATGAAAGAAAAAAGGTCCAGATCCAAAATGGTGATTTTCCTCCCTCAATTTTTTATTAAGACTAGTTTTCTTCAGTCTAAAAAAAGAGGTTTGAACAATTTTTCTAAGTCAGGTTTAGTTTTCAGGAGATATCTAAACTACAGTTCCAACACTTCACTAAGTCAGAAGAAAAAGCTCACACATGGTAACTGAGCCTTGATTTCAAGTGTTAAGGAAACAGATGCAAAAGCATCCACTTCAGGGAAATGTTAGGTGTGTTTGTGAAAGATTAGATTGAGAAGAAGATGACTTCTCTAACTGCATTCTGCTATACCAGAAAGAAGGCACAAGAAGAGAAAGTGCCCACAGGTTTTGTTACATTTTCGGTTAAAACCAATTTAAAGTCTATCTAATTGCACAAATAGGCAAAAAACCTGTCAAAATGTCCTCTTAACATGGGAAAACAATTCCTACACCTGCTAGAAGGGTGAAGTTAAACCAAGACAAAGTGGACAGTTTTAAGACAAGGACACTCCCTCCCCCTATTGCAAATACTAACAATATCCTCCTAAGCGGAGACTACATGTTTTCAATTGCAAAGACACTACTGAAGTCTCCAAATCTACACCATTTTCAGTCAAGTTTTTGTAATGTTCAGGTAAGTTTCCTGCAAACCAAAGAATCTGCCGAATTCTGACCATACTCTCTTCCTCTCCCTTTGTTGGCAAATGTATCAGAGTACACCTGGTATATATAATCTAATCTTACTGGGCAATTCTGCCAGGCTGACACCTGTTCTTCTCTATACTCCATAAAACACTAATATATTTTCACAGTTCTATTAATCATGATCAGGAACTTGCAGAACCACTATTAAACCTGTAACTCAGGATACCTATGAGCATCCAATACGTATTCAACCTACTGAAAAATAAGTCAGATGTAAAAAGCTTCCAGCAGTTGCCCTTTTCTTGACATCTAAAAGGGACTTAGCTGGGAGCATATTAATAGTTAAATATGCTAGACAAACAGCATTAAAGAGGAAAAATCTACCCATGAAATTTGTAATTGTGAGAACTGCAAGAATGACATACACAGGAGTGACACATAAAGAGAACTGAAGAGCAGTTTATGCTAATCTTCATTGCAGCATGTGGCCATCTCATTTCCTCAGACACAGTGTGGCATCACTGTCAGTGAGCTACAGGAACTGCCAGTACAACTCTCCCTGAGTTCAAGTAAACAGTGAATGAAAGGCTGTGTGAAATTGTGAAATGCTTCCATTAATTATCAAATAAGCTGCTAATTTCATTACTATGTTTCAATAAAAAGAAAAATCAAAAACACCCATCCTGTGAAGTACTTAACAAGATAAATAGTAACGAAAATCTTTGTTTTCTGTGTGGTTTGCAAGTTTCCATCTTTAAAACGCTCGAGCTTTTGCATTTTATTCTGTGGTGGACACTCATATTTTACATGTGCAAGTCACTAAACATAATTCCTGGGGTTTTAAACACTATCTGTTCAAAACACCATCACCCAAATATGCAGCAGCATTATCATATCTCAGACATATCCTATGTTATTAAAAATATTGTAGTATTTTCCAAAACCAATAAAGCTTCAGCACCTCCACTGTAAGTTTAACATGGGGAGAGGAGACAGAGCAAGATTCATTAGTTCAGCAACTGCTTCCATGATACATCAACTCTAATAACAGAGCTCAGAGGCAGCATGATGTCCATCCAGCTCTTTGTTTCAGCGGGACTGGCCTCCTGTTTAACACTGCAATCCATGCAAATACAACCCTGCAGTGCAGTGATGATTAACCCCGTGAACTGAAATCCAATCAGCCAGGGGCTGGATTGCTAAAGCTCAGTGGGGGAGCCCGCTGGCAGTGAACCAGGATGGGGTGGGATGGTGGAAGATGAGGTTGTCCATACGAAGCCCACACAAAGGTTCTGGGTATGTTTGTTATGTTTTTTGATTATACATTTGAAAATCCAAGTCCATAGTCGCCTTGAGTGAGATTGCACCACTGCCAGCAACCACCAGAAGAGTGAAATGAATTAAAACAGCCACAAACCGGATAGTTACAGGTAGACTAAAACTCGTAAGTACACAGTAAAGAAACCAAACCCACAACACCACCTTTCCATCCAAGAGACCCAACACAGCAAGCCAAGCTAGATCATGGCAAGTTAAAAAGCACAGTTTTCTGTAACTAAAGCTGCCCTAAGCCTACCAACATCTACAACCTGTTGTCATAGGAGGAGTAGAAAGAAAATAACCCTAACAAGCACTAGGGACTACAGAATAGAGCCTGGCAACACTAAGAAAAACTAAGCAAATAGCATCTTCCATGCAAGAGAGCCTCAGTATGCACCTGAATTGCTTGCTAGATGTTCAAAATGAGTAAATGCTCAAGTGACAAAAACTGGATATTCAGAATGTAGTTTGCTTTGAGTGCCTTCTTAATAAATGCAAAATAAATTAAAAAAGCAACATCAAAAAAAGGCATCTGTTTTACAAGTCACGGCCATTTGTAAACAGAAACACACCTGTAAAAATTCCAGGTGAGACACCTTCCCCTGAACATCAGCAGGTCTAAATATTCAGGTGAAAATCAAAGTACATTTTCACTAACTGAACAAATATATTTAACTTGATTTTAAGTGGTGCATTTACTCCAGTATTCACAGAGCATTTCTTGTGAGACTACTTTTCAGCATCACCCATAAGATTTTAAAACACGGTAAGTCCAGCCCATTAAGAGGCAGTTTTTGGGAAATGTGAACTGATGAGCGCTGCATACGTGTCCCAACACCGAGGTACCAAGACAGGACAGACCCCACATACTCCCACTGAAACCAAGTTTTTCCTTCACCCCCTTTCCAATTACTAAAACTGTAGAGACCTCTTCCTCTAACAAGCTGCTTAGTCAGATCAAGGGATCTGCAAACCGCAGAATAGCGCGGGTACCGCAGCTCTGCCTCTGGAATACCGACCGATGTGGTAGTTTCTCCAGCTGCTTCTCTGCATGTGTGTGCAGAAGACACAACCCTTGTTTACTACCGCATCCGCCTCTTCTCCCCAGCTCTCGGATGAGGTCCCCGGCTCACTGCAGAGCTCTCCCTGACGCGCTCTGCCCAGGTGCACAGCGAGCAGCCACCGACCGGCAGCACCGCCTCAGGAACTCCTCCGAGGCGGGCGGCATCCGCCGCAGCGCTGCCGTGCCGAGCGGGGACCGGCAGGCGCGGACGGGCCCTCTCGCCGCTCTCATCCACCGCAGAGCCCGGCTGGGGTTCGCCTCCCTGCTCCCCCCTCCCCGCCCCTGACGAAGAGATGTCGAGGACAACACCGCGTCCCCGTCCGCCTCCCCGGGATCGCTCGG
>WEIV01011466.1:36952-68383 GCA_013390005.1 Calyptomena viridis | reverse complement strand
CGCGCTCTCCCGGCCAGGACCTTCTGCCGCCTGCAGCGGGAGAAGGCGGAGCAGCCCCAACCCGCCTGCTGCCCCCCCGACCGCAGCGGAGCTGCCCCGGGACCCCTCCCCACGTACCGCAGCACTCACCGGCCGAGCGGGGACAGCGATCCGGAGGTGGCGGGGCACGGCCAGCACAGCCCGCTCCGCTCCGCCTCAGAGCGCCGCGCCAGCCGTGGTGGCGGTGCCGCCCGCGCATGGATTATGGAGGGCGGGCTCTGCTCCGGACCGGGGCTGCGGGACCACCCCGGCGGGCCGGGATGGAGGGGGGAGGAAGAGGAGGAGCGTGAGGGGTTTAACCCCGGAGGGTCGCGCTGGGCGAGCGGGAGCTTAGGGCGGGGAGACGTTTTCCGATGCTGGTTCTCCAGCGCGGGCGAGGGGTCAGGCTGAACCCGCACCGTGCGGGTGGGAGCGCGCAGCGATCGGCGACCTGTTGCGTCCCGGGCCCGCTCCTGTTTTCTTCCCGGAAGATGCTCCGCCACGCCGGGACCCAGGGCCGGGCTCTGCCGAGGCACGTCCCGCCTCGCCATCCCAGATGTGGCCGTGCCATCTCCCCTTGGCGATTTCTCCTGGGGAGTTGGTTCGAGGTCAAGCGAGTTTTCTCTTCGTGTCAAGATGACTTGCTCCATTAACTTTTGAAAAAAAATCTTGCTTTACCCTTCTCGAGGGATGCCCTTATTTCCTGATGAGTTTAGGATTTCCTTTGGGGCAGTTATCCATGTTCCTAAGTGGTTTTTGTTTCCGAAGACCAGTGATTTAATGGTAAAATGAGAAGTGTTTTCCCTACAGGTTGCAATACAGTAACATACGCTGTCAAAGGCTCCTGTGCTTTCCCCCTTAAGCCTTTTTTGGTTTTTATTTGCAGCTTTTGTATTTTAATATAGTTCCCCTGTTGCAATATTAAAATATAAATATGATTCTTGCCTCTCTTACTAGACCCTCCATTATTCAGCATCACAAATGCTTTGCAAGGCAAAGTAAGAATTTTTGCTGCATATCCAAGGTCGTGCTGGTTCCTTCGGAGTCCATAAAACACTGATGGAGAAGGCAGTTAGTCTCCCTTTTGGCAGACAGAAAGAAATGTAGCGACAGTCTGCATTGCTAATGCAAGTTCGGCACAACATCGAAGGGTTTCCCTGCAGGTGGTATTTGGTGTTGCTGAAGTCTACCTGTATTTCAGCTCAGGGCATTTGCCAGCAGTACACATCAAACAAGTTGCCACTTTGGCTGCACATAGAACAATTGTTCTCAGCACAGCTAATCCTGGATTTGTTCAGCAGGAGGACATATAGGTACAACCCAAAGTGGAGTGGTACTGAGCTCCAAGAAAGGTTCTTGTCCTAGTTCTTGTTATAGTTGTCATAATGCACCTTAAACAATGTCTCAAACAGAGATAATAATCTTGGGGGAAACACAGAACATGTTGACAAAAGGACAAATGTGTTAAATTAGCTAGGTAGTCCTCAAAAACAGAAGTATGGTTCCTGTCTTGAGCTTTGGATGAAACTTGTTCTAAATACAAGAAGATATTCCTTCCAAATAATGGGCTGTGAGTGCCCAACACTACTAACGAGTCAATCTGGTGAGTTTAATTCCCTTGCTTCCATTCAGGGTTAAATCAGAAAGGCCAAATCTTACCGACCTCATTGGCTGATTTTAAACTGCAGGATGAAGGCATATCACTACAGTGATAAATAACTGCAAGGGTGGAATAGTCTGTAGGTACTTAAGAGAATGTAGAAATGCAGAGAACAGCATGGAATGAAGTTACATAAAATCTTGACTTGCTGGAGCCGAAAACATTTAGAGTTTCTTTTGAGTTACAAATTTATACAAGTTACAGGTTTTCTACCATTTATGGTAGGCTACCACAGTACTTCTGGATGAGAAATGTCTTCTGTTTGCATAAACAAGGACATGCAACTAGAGTTGCAGGAAAAGGATATTAGCTTTCAGAGAAAAATTGAACCTAAATCAAGACCGACACTACTAATGGAGGTGTTTCTTCAGTAGGCTAAGCCAACACTTACTTTCTGATTAGTATTGTCCATGTATAACAGATTCCTCATTTATTTTTATGGAAGACGCTATCAGTAGAAGAAAGCTTTTGAGTCATATCTGATACTATTGGTAGCCTGAAACAAGGAACTTGCCTAAGGTGTCTGTGAGTGACTGAGTTAAGATAATTTATATCATATTAGGTACTGAAAATGTGTTCTCTGAGTAGCACCTAGTTAAAATGTCAGAGCTTGTCACTTTGAGATGGTAAGTGGAAGCATGACCTCTTCAGCTGCCTCCCGTTACATTGTTGGCAACCCCAAGTATAAGTCTGACCTGAAACCGCTCTGAGCAGCTGTTGACCTTTCTTTGATGTCTCTTCTCTGCTAACTGAATGTCAGGTAGAGGCAGGCAGTGGGAAATACTGCACCAGTTTGGAGCCCTTTCCTTTGCTCTTTGTCTCCCTGCCATCCAAATCACAACTGTGCCCAGGCTTGCTTAGCTGCACACTCCTGTGGGCACGGTGAAGGATGTGCTGGTATGGGCTTGACTGCATTTATAACACAGTCACGTTAGAGAAGCAGAGTGTGTAAAAACAGTGTGGAGTCTTAGCAAGCTCAGAAAGCATCAATAAAACTTGTCCTCTAGGGACTGCATCATCTTCTATTTGTGGTCCTTTGTAGCTTATTAGAGCAATTGGGCTTAAATTAATCAGCTCTGTTCTTTGTGGCCAAAACTTTTAAATTATCTCAGCACTCAGGGTTGTGGTCAGGTTACCAAGGCAGCTGAACCCCTAATTGCTCACATAAATGGGGAAGCGATCCTCAAACCACAGTGCTATAGGTGATAAGGCCTCTGAAAACTTGCTAGATAAGCATTCAAAACAGGAACAGCTGGATGAAAAAACCTGGCCCATACTCTGTGGTGAGAATTTGAAAATCTGGCTGCATATCAATCATCTCTGTTATCCAGAGGAAAATCCTCCAATAACAGAAAGATACATGAGATTTAGAGCTTAACTATAATGGTTGTATCATGTAATTGATTTTTAAGTAGAGCTTGTGATTAAAAGTCTATTAGATAAATAGCCTTTTTCATTAGTTGGAGTCAAGCTAGGCATAGTATTGCCTGAAGAGATTTAAAATCATAACTCCAACATTTCCACCTCCCAAAAATACAAAGGTTGAGGTAGAAAACCTCTTATACTGTGTTTAGTCTTCTTCTGGCTGTTCCCTGAGTATGTGTTTAGGGAGAGAAGGGTGCATGGAGGTGGGGTAGGGGAGCAGTGTGCCTTGCCTTCACCAGAGCTATGAACATGTCAAAGAGTGAATTCTTCCAACACCCCAAATTCAAACCAGTCTATCAATCTCTTGTCAGCTTTACCCTTTAGCCCAATGCCTGCTCACTTTGCTCTCCTTTCTGTGGGTTATAACCTCCAAGTCCTTCCCTGCCCTCCACCACCATGCACTCTGGCTAGCTCTACCTTTCCTCCTGCTGCTTGATGCCACCTTTCCCTTTGGGTCTGGCTTAGCCCTTTGGGTTCTGCCAGCCCTCACAATTAGCTAATGCTGTCTAGCAGCACCCACACACCCCATGCCCTCCTGCTCAGCTTCCCATTGGCACTGTTTCTCCCCTCTCCAACACCCATAGATGTAGCCCTCCTCATCCTTAATTCTCCTGTGGGATGCAAGGCTTAAGGGATTACAGGCTGTTTGAGTTCACAACCCGAACTCTGAGCTGTGAACTCTTCCAGGCTGGAGCCAGGCTAGCCCAGGTTGTGCAGGTTTTGGAATTGCAGGGAACTGGGGTTACAGCAAGCAGGAGGAATATGTTCTGTATTAGACATAAAACACATAAAATTTGAAAGAAATATTAAAATCCATAAAAATAGTGGGAAACAGCACGATTGCCGTGTGCTATACTCTGACATGTATTTGCTTAATTTGCTTACTCCCAAGGGAAAATAAAAAAGAAAACAGACAATATTACTCACATTAATTCTCAAGCTTAGGAAACAACATGACGTTTCGTTGTAGCCCTCTTGATTCATGCCAGTTTAGGATATGATTTCAGTGAGGATTGCCTTCATTTGAATGGAAGATTTATCCTTCTGTATATCACTTTAGGATGCCTTGAGAGGTCTGATATTTTGTCAGCTACATGTCTTGCCATTACACTCTGCTGTGCCCCTTTCTCATGACTGTGATAGATCTGCATGACAACTTGTCAAGGAACTTAAAAATTGTATTCATTGCTTTTCATGGGAGGAAACAAACCACTAGTAGTTGCTGTAACAGGTTTCACAGCTAAACAAAGATACGAAGTGACAGGGATTACATGATGCATGTAGCTTCTTTTATGAGCTCTCCCCCCCTCCGCCTCTATTTTTCCATCATTTCTATGCTTTATTTCTGCTTGCAAGCTTCGATGCTTGACATCCTGATAAATTACCATGTCAGGAATTGCTTGAAACTAAAATGGGAAAGGCACATGTCTTTTTGACACTGGAACAGAAGAAGCATGACTTGGTTCTGATGTTGTTTGGTAGCAGATTGATGAGCGATGGCCAACTACCACACCAGATTTTGATTCCAGCTCCAGCACTTTATACTTCTCTGGTGGCAAAAAGGTGCTGGTCAGCATAGCACAGGTTCTTTCTGTGGGAACTGTGTGTAATGAGTCATCTGATAGAGGACATGGCTATGTCAGCAAGGGCATTTCAGTTTGTTAGAAAGCAACTTATGGCTTTAAATAAATGGTTTCAAATGAAGTCCTGAAAACCTGCTGCACAAGTGTAATTTCACCCAATAGAAAAAGAAGTTTTAGATAAGGATGCTCCTGTTTACCAAACTTGAACACACAGTTTGGGTAAGGCCATGGGATCTGTTCTCAAAATGGGTAAATTCCTTGCTTACGACCATTTAATCGCTGACTACCAGTACAGCTGTTTCTTGTGGTTACACTGGTATCTTGTAGGGGCACATACAGACTTCAAGCAGGCTGGGTCCCACAGACGCAGTCACAAAGCTGAGTCCTGAATAACCAAGTCACTGTGCAGATGATGCAAGTGGGCAGCAGCTGTATGTGGTACATGAGCATAGCCCATGGCCTCACCTCAGGCTACAGTCATGGACACCTGGAGTTTAGGACTGATAGATTCTTAGTTCCCTCTTGTGGCTTTTGTTTGTTTGTTTGTTTTTGTTTTAATGAATGCATGTATACATTTCTTCTGAAAGCTAGGATCTTTGCATGGATAGAGGCAAGAGAGGCTGTAATATACAGTTCACATGGACTATGCATCCAATGAAACTATCTGTATGTCAGTAAGAACAGAACACTACAGAAACAGTCAGCCAAAGCAAGTACACACATGAAAGCTAGCACAGAAGCAAAGTCATTGGTCTTGATAGTTAGTTGTCAAGAAAAAAAAAAAGATGTTTTCATCTCTGTTTCATCCCTGTGATGAGCAGAAGTCCCCTCAGTGCAGGATGACTATCCCATGCTTTGCACAAAATGTAATCCTACCTCAGGAGCTTAACTGCTGCAGTGACCTTCTTTCGTCTGCTTGTTCATAGTAAATTCTGTCTGACGTGAGTAAAGAAGATTGGAAGAAGGTTATTTTTAATATCGGTAGAAAATAATCTGTAGCACAACAAAATACAAGAAAGGAAGGCATTTGTTCATTATGTTTCCAGGGAGAATGACACCACCACCTACAACATCTTGTAGGAAGCACATAAACAACACACGTTGCAGGATTAACCTGACAGGGCCCCTCCGCTCTAGTTTCTATTATTAACTTTACACCTAGTGCAAGTCTCCTCAAATGAACTATATGAGGTATAACATTTGTCTTACACAGACTGTACTTCAGCTGAAAATTTATTAGCAGGATAGTAAGGGTCTGGGTTTTATAAGCCTTTCACAGAGGTGTGCTGAGGATCTGATCCCTAAGGTTCTTACAGCATGGATAGAGAACAATTTTTATCATTGTCCGGGTTTTATGGTCTAGGTGATGAATTTTTCTCTCCCTCTCCTCATGTTCAACTGCATGCTTAAAAAAATATAATTTCTCTCCTTCCCCATCCCAAGCTCCCATTTTACACTGAATGTTTGGGATAGCAGCCTACCACCTACTAACTGTTATCACACAAACCCGAAGTGCAACTTCCGCCCTTTTCCACCTCACAGCTCTAGCTCCCTCCTTGGTCTTCTCAAGTTTGGTACAAAAATGTTCATTATGACTAAGCAAAAGACTACAGCCCTGATGATAGCACACTCCAAGCAAAATGACAGTTTCTTTTCTGTAATATAATATTTTTGTTTTTGAAGGAAGGTGTTTTCAGAATTTTATGGAGGAGATTGGCATTTTCTTTCCCTAGTGTTCTCATTAATTTATTATTCCCTGTATTTTACCTGCCTGCTAATAAGCTATAAGAGACCAAGAAAGTGCAAAGTATTTCCACTGTTGAAGCATTCGAGGTTTAAAAAAAAGAAGCTAATCTTTAACTCTGCTCCTTTGCCTTTTTGCGTGTCAGAATATCAAATGGTTTTCATCTTATAAGTATTTTATGACAACGTTAAGCCTTTGAGAACAGAGAACATGTATAGCATTGGAGAAGATCTGAGGTTCAATGCTTTAAAGTTAGTCTGTGGTCTTAAAATCTAGCCTAGGTTAAGAGATAGCACAGAGCTACATTTGTGCAGGCAGCAGAGCAAGAATCAGCCTTATGCTCCAAGAGCCACAATGTGCCTCGTGGTCCTGCCCTGCTTCAGGCTACAGCTTCCCTCCCTCTCTGCTCGAGTTCACAGTCAAGCTGATGAGTATGGCAGGGGTGCATCCATGCTGGTTTGGTCTTTGCTCAAGTTTCCAGTGCCTGGCTGCAGAAGTATTAGTTCACGTGTAGTCTCCAGACTGGCACAGTTCAAGGAATAGTGAAATCTGGGGTGCAAGCCGTTCGCTTGAGTAGTCGTGTAATCTGCAACCTTTGACCTGGGAATGGAGGCCTACACAGCCACAGAAAACAGAGATATTGCCCACATAATATGAGCAAAACAAAGACTAACTTTCATCATCGAGTTTACTCATTGCCTGCTGTGATAAAAGGGACTGCAGCAAACACTCCTGGTCTGTACTGCATTCTGTGAAGAAGTGAATGGTCAAGTACTGTTTCAAAAGATCTTTGATTCACAGGGTTTTTTCTTTTAAGCCAGATATGACTGTTCTGACTACCTTACATGTGATTCATATGCACAACACACACGATGCCATGAAGACTTACCTACTGGTTTCAATATTAAGCTCAGCAGGTACGGCAGACTCCTGGAAAGGTTTCAGATGACAGTATATCTTAGTTGTACTGTAAACAGTCTGAATGGCCATCTTCTCTCATTATTAAAAACTAAAATTTTAGCCTTCACCTGAGTTGTCTAGTTTAATTTTCTAGTTTTTTCCCACTCTTTTGAGCAGTCTTTGTATACTATACAGTATACTATACTGGTCAAATAGTGTTGACCAGTATAGTAGCTCCACAGTACCAAGCAATATCAAAGAATTAGGTGTGGTACTACTCAGCAATTATATTAGTCTTCAAGTTAATCTCTACATCGTGGCCCAAAACTGTTTAATGCCATTTGTCCTTTATGAGATTATTTTAGTCTTTTTGTTTGACAAACTGAAGATGTTATGATAGTGTAGCACTATACTGGAAGAGAATCTTCAATTCAATGCTTTTTTTCTTTTTTTTTTCCCCTCCTGAACTAAGTATTAGAAAGAGCCATATTGCTTGATCACTTGGTTGAAATAGTGCCTGTGATTCAATGTTGTTGGCTTTTCCTGACATAAAGTCTGGTACAAGCTGCACAGTGCAGAATAAGAGGGTCTATGCTTGGAAGAGACAATGGTCCAAAGTGGACACAACAGACAGAAGATTGGGATTTTGGTGCCAATTCCAACTAGAAAGCAGCAGTATTCTCTTCAGCATATAAAACCGGCAAAAGGGTAGAAAAGGCCTTTTGACAAATCTGGAAATCTATTGTTTATTATTCTAACACTTTATCTATAAATCTGAGCCTCACTCATATTGTGGCAGTCTTTCTGCTCTTTAATTCCCTGAACATTGAATTACAGACATTTGAAGACCTGAGGTCTAATAGCTTAGAGCTTAGATTGCAAACTCCTGTTCCCACTCCTCTCGCTAAATGGACACTTCATTAAACTCCCCTGCCTTTCATTCTGCCCATTTGACAAGGCAGTCACAGAAAGGCCTTACAAGACAATCAGGAGCAGCTACCTGCCAGACAGACTGTTCCTGCAAACATGAGGACTTTGTGTTGTTTTATTGTGTTTAACTTTACAAGTCCAAATGATAGTCATTTTCACCATATTTTGGTAAAGCTTCCTCCAGATTACCATTCTCTGTTTCTGTTGTACCTTACCCATCCTAGCATTTGCCTCGTACAGCCTTGAATATATGCTTTTGCAGATTTCTATTTGTTACCCTATGCTATTTGTAGTAAGGAAAATAAATAAATTCCTAATTTGTGCTGTAGTTGTAGAAGCAATCATCCTATAAAAAGTAATCCACAATTCACTGCAGTAAAATGTAATAGTTTATATATTCTGTATGAGCTGAGACTTGGTACAGTAAAGGCATGTAATTAAAAAGTGCACATCAGATGTATTTTGAGCTTTCCTTAGCAGCTGTTTCATATTATGAAACATGCACATTGCGGTGGTTTTGTGATTGGATTTAAGTAGCTTGCAGAATATCTCAATACACAGAGCAAAACCCAGCAAAACATCGTAAAAAAGTGTGCATAGTAATTCCGCCCATGAGTTGCCAAAGAAAGAGCAGAGCAATCACATGAAAAAATGTTTCCTGCCTCTGTGAAATCTGTCAAAATTCCCAGAAAGACTAGGAAACGTCCCTCGGATGGGAATGCAGTTTACATTGAACTCAACAAAAGGAGATATATGTGTGTGTAACTGTCAGTCAAATCTGACTTCTGGTATAAATCAAATGTTATTAGTTTGTCCTCAGTGACACAACATACCACATACACTCAAAAAATCCTGCCTGTTGAATTTCCACTCTAAATTAGTTTATATTATAACCATTCGGATATTTATTTTCTGTAGTTGTCTTGCAACATCTGAAAGACAGTAAATTATATATCTTGTCTTTGACTGAGAAGCCAAATTTCTTTTTTAACATTGGAAGTTCTTCTGCAATGGAGGAGGGGAGATAGAATTTTATAATTGGATGCTTAAATCACAGAATCCTAGAATACCAGCTTGGATGGAACTTCAAGGATCATCTGGTCCAAACTTCTTGGCAGAAGCACTCAAAGATTATAAGTGTACATTTTCTCACTGATTTCAGAGAGGGAAAAAAATCATCTAAGATATTTTTGCTGCTGAAGCAGGATTTGCAATACTACCGGGGACTGCTGTTCTATTTGTGAGCTAAGATTACTCTCAGTGAAATGGCTCAGCTCCCCGAGGTTCTCAAAATTCCCATTATGCCTTTGCCAGATTACAATAGTCTTGCATTTGTTATTTCACTAATTATTTCACTAAAAAGGTTAAAAAATAAGTATTTATTTAAGTGAAATAAAAAGAAGAAACATGCATGGCTGAAAAGATTCAAGAGCATCTTGGTAGAGCACCTGTGTGCTGAAGAGCATTGAGGGTCTTAATCTGGAGCATCTCAAGGCTTGGAAAAGACGTGGGTATGGACATTGTGAAGCTAATACCCCTCACTATGAATCTGTTTAACCCCCTCTTTCTCACCTTGAAAAAAACACTGTTCTTGCTGCAGTTTCACTTTACTGACTGCCAAAATGGGTATAATAAAACTTGCCTTTTTCACAGCTTTCTGTCAACATATATTTCAGCAGTGCCTCTAGAGCCCTGTTTGAAGAGCACTGTATGGTACAGTACAGTGTCTTGGGAAATCAGACAGATGTATGCCATGTTTAGAAATGATTTTTCTGTTAAATGAGATCATAATTGTTTAAGTTGCTGGGCAATTAAGGATTTTTTGCTCTTCTTCTTAGATAAACAGACTTTTTATTGCAAACAGTTTTCATCTTTCTAAATCAGTTCCAGGAAACCCTGTAATGTCAGTCACTATTAGCATTTGGAATAGCATTAAGAGCTTTATACAAGCTCATATTAATCTGTCTAGGTTAACCTTTGTATCCAGGCTGCCTCAGTTGCTGTATTTCAAATCTGCAGAATGTCAGTTCTTCTTGGTGGGAAGGAAGAGGTTTAGCACAGATTTAGCAGTGCTTTGATCAGAGTATGAAGTAATTTTGAACTTATTTGTGACCAGAAAAACTTCTCTGGAGCACTTTTATTTAGTCTCATCAACTGAGTTTTTTAATCAGTTGGAGCAAATATTTAACCTCTTTCTTTTTCTCCGGATGATGCTACGCAGACCAGATGAATATTAAGATAGATAGTAGTGTCAAGAATATTACATTTCATTTGGAGACTGGATCTCACAGCTGCAGAAATACCACATAGGCATAGAAACAGTAGGATGGGTCCTCAGTTCCCCCTCCCAGCTGCAAACATCCTGAGGCACTTGCCCAACCTGCACTCCAGCACTTCCCGTGAAGGCAGTGCCTCAGACTGTGGCCTCCAGGCAGCCTGGTACAACACTTAATTATGCTCATAATGAGAAAATTTTTCTAATATTTAACCTAAATATTTTTTTCTGAAAATTAGGTTAATTTCTGCTCGTCCTTCCCTAGTGGACATGGGGGATAATTGATTGTTGTTTTTATAACAGCGTTTGTAATACTGGAACATGTTCCCATGTTCTTTCCCTGGTTTTCTGTTTTCTGGATTAAAGCTGAGTTCTTCAAAGCTATCCTAAGAGTTATGTTGTCATTTCTGTTGTGTGACCTCTATCGGATTTGCATGTGTCCTTTAAAATGTAGAGTTCCCATGTGTAAGCATGCTAGTCCTGCTGAGAGCTCCTTTCCTCAGGAAAGCAACCTAACAACATCTCACACCATAAAGAGCCTCTTCTTCATGCACTGATGAATCTGCCTTCTTGATAGGTGCACACTCAGTGCACGTGTTGGTCCTTGCAATATTCAGAATCTCTTATGCAGTACTTCTGCTCAAGCAAGTATTTCTGGGGTTGAGGGGTTTTATTTGTGTTTGATTTTTTCCTCCTTTTTGCTTTGCTTTCTTTGATTTCATATATTTGATTTAGAACATTAGTTTCTAAAGAGTATTTTGAATAATTCTGTCTCCAAAATGCTTGCTGTGTTTCTCAAATTGGCATCAGTTGCATATTTTATAAGAACATCCTCCACTCCTTTATCTGTATCATTGAAGAAAGTATTGGAAGGCACAGGATTGGATCCCCAAAAACCCCACTTGAAATGACTTTAGATATTGTCACTGAACCATTGATGCTGACTGTCCTGTTGAGTACAATGAAAAGAATGATGCCATCAGTTTTCTCAGTTACATGTGCAGCAGGGTTAAGCATGGTTTTGTGGGAATAGCACAAAACTAGGAGTCAGAGAGGGTTGATTTTTTTGGTTCATTTTCTCCCAAACTTTTAATACATATGGTAGAAACTCATTATAACCTCTGTTTTCACTGATGTCCTTGTATGTAAAAGGGAAACAAAGATCCTTGTAAAGTGAATGGCTCCTTGGGGGAAAATGTTATTGCAGTGCAGAATGTTAGTGTGTGTCTGGCCCTGTCATCACTTGTACTAGTTGAAACTAATACTGTGAACCTCTAGGACTTCCAGTCTTGGTATCAGAACCCAGGTCTGTACCATGCTGTGGCCTTCTCAGGACCCTTTGCTTCGATTTCCTCTTCAGTGCCTGGCAGTACGATGCACGTTTGTGCTTGGCTGGCACTGGCACTGTGTGAAACGTGGCTGGAAGCAAATTCTAATTGCAATTCCTTGTGTGCACCTGGCACAAACTTCAGCATTGCTAAAATGTACCAGTCACCAGTCAAAAACAGGGGTGGGACGAGATTGTGTTCATGGTTGTTGCTATGATTTTGTGATTCATATTAAACTAGTTAACTTCTTTCCTTTCTGCTTTTAAGCTTTCTGGTAATGATGCAAACCAGGTTTTTAAAGCTTATTTGCAGGAGCAAAAAGTTGCTGTAACACAACAGCTTGAAGGCACAGTGAGATTTGGAATCATGGGGGTAAATACAACTTGTTCTGAATAAAAATGTGCTGGAATGCTTGCTCTGTGCCACAAAGAGCACCGGGTAACCATCGAGGAGCTGAGCAGAGCACCAGCCCCGCAGCCCTGGCCAGGGGGATACACTGCTGTGCCAGGGACTCGGGGCTCAGCCCCTGGGGGGCTCTGGGCTCTGTCAGCACCAATCCCACACCTTTTCCACACAGCCTGTCAGACCCTGCCTGGCTTCTCCCTGTTCTGTGGCACTGGGTTGGCCGTGATGCTGAGCCTTTGAGGCTTTGAAGAAGAAACGTGGATGATCCTGGAGGAATGATAAAAAAAACGTTGATGTTTATGACTGGCTGCCTGCTTGCTTTTTAAACATGCAGGGAGACATTTGATAAATATTTAAGCAGCACCAATTTATTTAGTGCTGTACATGTTTAACAAGATGAATACTAAAGAGGCTAAATAGATTAAGATTTCCAAAATGATTGTGCCAAATGTGTCTGTTTACTTCAGGCCTCTGTGCAGCAAGGATGTTTCCGCCAGTGTAACTATCTCTTAATATATTAATAAACTGTGTGCTTTGAAACCCCAACAAGCATATTTTGCACCAAGGTAACTACACTGAACTGAGCAGCATTTTGTGCCACTGCAATGCACCCATGATGTATCTGTATCAACAAAACATCAGATCAGGCTGGGGATTCTGTGCCTCTACTTTGGCTGTCACCTTGAACATCTTCACTCTCACCTTGAAAGACTTTGCTTTTGCATGCAGATGGTTTTAATGTTTAATATTGCCTTTGCACGCATGCACCCTTGTCTGACCAAACTCTCATGTAAATACATGGGTATATACATGAAAGGTGTGACCACTGTGTACTTCTGTCTCAGTCACATGTGCTGAGGAGTAAGTTTGAGTGTGGAAGATTAGCTTGAGTACTTTGTATGACACATAAAGCCTCAGTGAATCTCTCTTGATTAGTTCTCCTGTCCTGACCCTAATACAGAGGTAAAAATATTTAATGGCCTGTACTAAATTAGGTAACACAAGACTATGACTCAAGTATGCATGACTAAATCTAGTTTAGTGATTCTTATGCTTCAAGTGTGTCAACAAGCTACCCCCAGAAGAGAATGGCTTAGGTAAAGACACCACGGGATCAGCTTGCAAAGGAAGAATCACATCTGAATACTTGTTTATGTTAGTCAAAACCATGCAAGAGCCCCATGGCAGTGCTGAGCTTTTGCTTCAGATAGAAGAATACACATTAGAAATGAAATTACAGCATCAATATTGAGAGTTCTTCCCTTTTATTGTATTTTGATTGAGAAAAATTCTGCCTTCAGCATCGCACTGTGCAGCTATCAGCCACTGATGTCAGAGCAAGAGATTCCAAATATATAGCAGCTACTTTTTCATGTTTTGTTTGCTCCCCCACCACAGCGGAGGAGCTCAGCTGAAATCAGTGTCATGTTAGAAACACAGGCTCTCATCCTCCACAAAGCTTCAACTTCACACAGGTCAGGGCAGGACAGGACTGGAGCAAGTCTTCTTGACAGAGCAGACAGAGCCAAACTTCTGTTTCTTCACAGTGAACACCTCCCTGATACAGCTCCCACTGAAATGTGGGGCAGAGCTGCCCCTGCCCCACCACTGGAGCAGCCCTGCCCCACACAGCCAGAGCCTCACCACCAGTGGCAATTCCCCTTCTTCTAGGCAAAGGAGGCAGTGGCTGCCTCTTGTGGGGTTTTTGCTGTCCCTGTCAGGCTTCTGCCTTCAGCAACTGCCTGTTCTGACCATGAATTAAGCCACTTAAAGGAGGGGGAGAGTTTCCACATGGTCTAGTGATTTCTCTTTTGACCAGAACTGGAGCTATAGAAACCTGTAAAATACTTTAGAAATTACACCGTCATGTATGAGAAATACAGCCTACACATCCAGGATTTCATATGAAGTGCACTTCTCCTCATTCTGTCACCATGGAAAGTTATTTTCACCATTAAAATTATGCATGACAATTTGTTTATCCATTCTGAATGCAATGGACAGGAACTAGTTTTCCATATTCAGAACAGAACATACATCACCTTCAAACACATATTAAAGATACTTCCTGAAAGATTTCATTCCTTTATCAATTTTGTTAGACAGCGTGTCAGACAGGGACAGAGCTCTGGGTTCTGTACGTGGAAAGACCTTCCTTTGATCTTATTAACACACAGTAAGAGACAGGATGTTGAAGCTCTTTCCACAAAGAGCAAAGAAGGCAACAGTGAAGACAACTTCAACAGTGAGGCAATAAAAAGCCTAAGAGGAGGCTACCAAAGCCACAGCATTATTTTATTTGGGAGCAGCTTGCCAGGACAACAAGAGTCCTGGTGCCTTGGAGGCTGGAGGCTGAAATAAAGCCCAAAACACTGCAGTCAACTGGAGGAAGACCAGGCCTTCAACTAAGTCCCCCTAGTTAATCTGTGTAGATCAAAAAGAAGGCAAATGCAGTTTTCTTGTTCTCTGTAATTGGAAAAATTCACGGAGGAGTTGTTTTCTCCAGATTTTACAAGATCCGATTACTTTAACTTACCGAAACATTACGTGAGGACCTGAAGAAGAGCTTCCCAGCATGTGGCCCCTCTTGGAGACAACACAGTTCTTCATGCTACTGATGGGCAGAGTTACCTGGGGGTTCCTCCTCTGCCAACACCACAGCAATTACCAGAGCGGAGAAACAGTAGATATGATATCAGGATATGGAAAAAATAGTTGCCTGCTGCCTTTCTGTATTTACTATTGTGTTGCCCTAAATACAAACACTGTGATCTATTGCAAAGCGCCATTTAGGGATGTGGAAGCAGAGAAGGAGCTCAGGGTAAATTTGTGCTGTTTTTGAGTGAAGTTTCAGTAGCATACAAACACTGGCAATACTCAGTCTCTTGCTGTGAATATCTTTTTTCCCTAGTCCTGGGGTGAATTGCAGTGTGAGATACAGCCTTTAGAAAAACATTAATTAGTATTTCAATCCACAGCATCTAGCCTGAGCCAGCTGTTCTTTTAGATTCATCTACAGCAGCACATGCCCGTTTCTTAGATTTTATAAATAAATTAGACTGTGTATGTACTTGTTTTCAGTAGCATGCAAAGAGGACACACAGTTTATATGAATTTTCCCTCTAGCAACTGAAAAGTTTAGTATTTGAACATCTTGCAATGGAAACCCCTCATTCATATAGTTGCAAAAACTCCTTTTTGATGAGTGAGGAAAGAGGGGTGAAGGAATCATCAAAATCATCAAAATACAATCCCCAAATTGTCATACTGCCTTTTGTAATGATGGGAGGTGTCTGTTTTCATGTGGCTTAGACACTTATTTTGAGCATTATTGTCCAGCTCTTCCTGGTACATTCTCCGTTTCATATGTAACAGGCCAGAGTTACTAAGTGATTGTGCATTATTTACACATTAGTGCTCTGCAATTTCTATCATCCACCTACAGAAACTATCCAAATTCAACAGCACACTTATCTATTCATTATGCATAACTTCCCGAGTCTCAGATAAGCACTTCAGGCCATGCTTTCCTACATAATTTTTTTTTCTGTTTACTAACTTACACCTCCTTTGCCCTGCAAGTATATATAATTAATTCTGAATATTTTGTGCACAATGCAAAACTAATGGGATTTGAGTCTTGCTGATAAGGATTCAGGTTCTGTAACTGGTATTCATACAAAACTTAGTCTCTAGGTTTCAAAATAGATGTGATCCACAGTGCAAACCTGCTTAAAGACACAGAAATAACAATGCTTAAAAAAAAAAAATAAAAGAGAGAATAAATGTCAGTCATGCAATTCCTCAAGGAATGCATGTTCTTCCTGAGCAGGAAGAACTACTTTTTCCCCAAGAAAATGCAGAAACCTCTCGCTTTACCTGTTTGGAAGAAGATGAAAAGAAGAAAAAGTCCATCCTCAAGCCAGCAGCTGGATCATACTGCAACAGTCTTGTTTTTCAGTGTTCAGCTTAAAGGCAGAAGATGACATCCTCTCTCCTCTGGTTTGGAGTAATATGCACCCTGAAGTTAAAAGCCCTTCAATTATTTTTATTTCCAATTGCAAAGAAATAGAGATATTTTTTGTTCAACCTGGAGCATTCTTTCAGTATTTTCAAGGTGCCAGTTATTCTTATGCCATGACAAAAAAAAGATGTGAGCTATTTGGCATTTCATCCTCTATGGCCATTTCTTTCTCACTACCTGCAATTTGGTTGACTGGAGAAATTTGAGTTTTATTTGCACTCGTGATATTTTCAGTCAACATGATAGTCCATATCACACTGTGCCCTCATCACTCAGAATCGCTCTATTACCCATAAAGGGTAAATATTTCCTCTCATGGCATTCATTGATCTGGGAGAGTCCCTCCATCCTCTCAAAATCAAACAAACCATTTCTTTTTACACAATTGTGTTCTACACAATGTTTTTTTCATACAATGGGACCAGAAGTCCAAGCCTATTCATGCTAATAGCCAAAGCAAAAGTATGGCCATCTCTAAGCAAGAATGAAGCAGTGTCAACACCATGGGCAGACTGCCATGTTGGACCACCCTTTGTTTGCCAGCACTCTTCATAAAGAAGATCCCCAGGAAGGGATCTCTAGTATCCAAAAATTGTCAGGTCAGTGCTCCATCTGTACCTTTGTCAAGCATCTAAGAGATAGCCAGAACTTTTGCAGCCTTTCCTTGTGCAGGGCTACAGTCCCTGTGACATGAAGGAACCCAAGACTCTCATTCAGATAGTTGTGGCTGTGCAGAGTTACACTGAAATCACCTGTATGGCAACTGCAGCATGAAAACAAACAAGTTGCCTGGAGAAAATTACATGTTCCAGAGGCAAAGATTCAATTTTTTTTTCAGGACAGAATATTTATGTAAAAATTCGGAATTGACTGGTATTCTTGTCAAAATATCATGCAAGAAGTTTACTTTGTTTTCTGATTAACTCACCTTATTATTTTATTTTGTTTCATTTAATTTTAAATAGAGGCCTCAGAGGAAATAGTGATCCTACTAGAAATATTTTTCAGATATTCATCAAAAGAATTTCTGGTGACAATGGTCTTTTCTGTTTCTGAGTTGGACGTCAAACAATTATTGGATAGAGCAGCAAATAAACCTGGAAAATTTCTCACTGGGGTCCTTCACAGATATAAAATTCCAGCTCAGTCTCTCAATTGTTGCAAATCTGTCAGCGATTATATGAACTACCTCTTGTTTGTGTGTGCAAGTGTCTTCCCTGATCATTAGAGCTACCAGGAATATGATATGGTTTGGGAAACAGACAGAGGCAGGTCCACCAGGATGGGTCCAGAGCAACCTCCCGTGGCAGAACTCCAGCAGCCCCATTCAAACACTGCAACAGCTTGTGCAGCACTGACTGAGAGAGTCTGTGCTGCAGAGCTCAGGTTTCCAAAGTATGTTGGCCATAAAAAGGCACAAACAACTTGCATTAAATATGTGAGAGACAAATAAGCAGTAAAAAAAAAAAAAAAGGAAGCTCAAAGGTAAGAGATTATTAGTATCAATGCCAGATGTTCTGGAAAAAGTGGTCGCAAGTGACTGGAAATGAGAAATTCCTGATGACCCTGTTTGTACACTAATTCACAGTTGCATTTTTCTCTGTCTCTTCACTACTGCCAGTGAAACAGGGTCTTCTTTGGAAAGGCATCTACTGTTTGGTGTGCTTGGGAACTGCCCTTTTCTCTGATGACCGTTGGACTCTGCCATGGTTGGTTCTTCTGTAAACCCACAGTGGGAACCTCTAGGTTAAATAAGGCACTGTTAGGTTAAATGAGATTACAAGTGCCTTGTAACACACTGAGACAAGGGGCTGGGTGTTCAAAGGAAGGCCACAGTTCAGGAAGGAAAGTGCATGTGAAGCCCCACAGCAAGCCTTGGCACTCAGATTCAAACTCATCTCTTTCCATTCATCCAGGATTTACCCCATTGAAACCACAGCCAACACGGGAAGAGAACTGTTGTAGTAAAGTGTTTTCAGAAATGATAACTATTTAAAGAGGAAACCCCCTATGAATCTTACTAAGGGCAAGGCTAAGCCACAAAGCTCACTTGGGTATTGCTTAAGTAGGTGCAGGTATGAGCACAAGAGAAGGAAAAAGAAGTTGAAGGAGAGCACTGGGTACAGCTCCAAAAGCACACATAGCAGGACCCTAAAAGAAAGTCTATAAAGACATGGCTCTGGATACTGCTGTAAGGCTGATGAGATGTTAGAAAGGAAATACCATCCTGTTTGATCTTTCTCAGGCTCTGCCAGAGTCTTTGCCAAGCAGCATCGTGTTAAAGACGCATCTGCATTCAGTTTCCTCCTGCAGTTAAGAGTCTGAAAGACCCTTCTGATCTTTCACTGTCTTGGTCCAGTTGTGCAGCAATCCAGAGTGAAATCCATGAACACGTTAAGAATTTCCCTGAAGTACAAATGAAATTTGCACAATGATCTGTGCTGCTTTACTGCTTGTCCTTGTGTTATCATGAACAAGACAATGAAGACGAGCATTACTCGGCTTTCAGACTCTTTTAAGAAAGCCTCCTAATAAAGATATTGATAACATATCCCCCTGAAATTAATGGTACATTTAGTGTGTTTGCTTTGAGGAATATTTTAAAAACAGCATTTGTTTCAAGCAGTGTTACTAAGTCTTTGATCAGTTCTCTAAGCTAGAACAATACAGGTGCATTATGTTTGGATTTTGAAACAAAAGCGTTCCATTTAATTTTGTGATTTTTCTTGAAAACAAATAATTTTAAACTATGACTTAATCAACGAGTCCATTGAAGAGAATTGGTCTATCAAAATGCCAACCTAAAGCTGAGTTAGATAGCTTCAATTTATTTTTCAACAGAATAGTGAACAGATGAAAACCGCTTGATTTAGCACAAAGGACATTGCTGTGCTATTTTATTTTCATGCTCCCATTCAACTTCTGCAGCTGAATACTGCTAGAGGCAAATGGTACTCACTCAAGTCAAGTTTGCAGATCATCAGTTACTATTCTCAAGTGTCCACACAGCAATGGTCATTCCCAGTATATGTTGGCAGCTCCCCTAACTGCTGTAGCACAGTGGTTGGCCTTGACTCAGTACAGTTGTAGTTTCTGGATAACACATGCTTCTGTTAGTGAGGGAAATGCATTCAGACCACATCCCAAAGCATGTGACCAGACCTGAATTTCATTCCATTTTAAAGAACAATTTCTAGGTCAGGACTGGGCACAAACATACAGATTGATGTGTTTTGGAGAATATTGCTCTAATGAAATAAAAATAGAGGAAAATATGCTTTTTCAGCAGTTATCCAACCTGATTTCTACTGTTTGCTTTCTATTGCAGCCAATGACACTTCTGCCAGGTGAACTGAGGAGAGCTGCACAGTCAGAAGTTAACCGGTAGATATGATTAGTGTATAATTTACCACACTAAAGTAGTACAATCATTTTAATATTGCCATACTAAATTTGGTCCAATGGTACATCCGAGCCAAAGCAGACCTGCCTTCTCAGCTCTAATTGTACCATTCAAAGACATTGAAAAATCATAAGGTCAAGACAGAGGAAGGCATATTCTTTAAGCTTAGATTTCAGAATTCTCAGATGTGCACTAAAGAAGGAAAGAGAAAAAATGTTAACTGTGTTATAAGATTATTATTAGCTCTAAAAAGCTGTATGTGACTGTAGACTCAACAACTTGTGACAATTGTTCAGTCAAAGTAAATTGTTCTCCAAGCCAGATCTCAGCTAACTCTGTTCATAAATGGATCTGCTCTAATTGCTGCCTTGAAATGAAGCTGCACACAGAGCTGAGGCAACTCACTAGTGTGCTCATGACAGAGATGGGAATTAGGAGCTGTTCAGTTCTTACTATGATTGCTCTTAATAAGCCAGGGTAATTATATGGTAATATGATGCGAAATTTCTTCTGTGGGTTCTCTGCAGTAGAGGAGCATTTCACCCTGTGAGAAAATGTTCAGTTAAGATGGCAAGCCTCATTTTTGCACTGCAGTCCTGCCAGTCTTACAACACTCACTCTTGCTGTATTTCCTGAGGCTGGCACTCCTGGGGTCTTCTGATTGTATGATAATCTGCAATTTATGTATTTATTTTAGAGAAAAGGCCTCCAGTTCTTAGGGTTACAGACAAAAGCTTCCAAAAAATTACTACTTATAAAAAAGGTGTCCTGGAGGTCCAAGAAAATAAAGTGGTATCCAAACCTTTTTTTTCTTTTTCCGCTAAATCTCGTGATACATATCAATCATGGTGCTTCAGACAGGGGTGAACCTGCTCAGAATTTTATCCATGGAGAATGGATAACCCTGAAGCCTGGGCTTGAAATTCCCTTGCACATTCCCTTGATGAAACCCAACACAATGACAGTAAATCAAAGAGTTTCGTTTGCTTCAGGGAAGTGTAGTTCTTTAGGATTGATCAGTGCTATGGGTCCTTCTGGCCTTATTCCTTACTCTGAGACAGATTTTGGGTCAGCGAGTTCTTCATTTCATTAATTTCTTAAGTGGATATAGTCTTTTATGTCCCACTGAGCGAACGTGCTGCTGTGAAGCTTAATTGAGATTTGTTGGTTTTGAGATTATTGGCTGAAATATGAAAGCATGATATTACATTTGCACAGGGATTTATTATGCATTTCAAAAAGCAAAAAGGATTGTGACTTAGGTGAAAGCTATTACAGAATTTGGGGTATACGTTTTCATAAGTATATCACTTTCAAGCAGACACTTTTAAGCTTTTTTCAAGCTTTTAAGCAGCGCCAGTTGTTTGCTAGGGGACTTGCTTAGGGGGATCTATAGTATATTTCCTAATTAATTACTTCAGATTAAAGGTATCTTTAAATGTTACTGCATTGAAGGGCAAACTATAGAGGTGCTTTCAACTTACAACCTAGGAATTGCTAATTGAATTTGTTTTAATTAGGAAAAGTCAGCTAGATCTGCCTTACAGAATTTTGAAGATTTTTGTAAATTACTATGCCCTGGAAACCGCTATCATTTGTCTGATAGCAATAATGTGGGGTAGGTTTTGTGAGGTTTTGTATTTTGTTTGTTTTTGTTTCCTTGCTTGTTTGTTTTTGTGGGGTTGGTTTGCTTGTTGTGATGGGTTTTTTAACAAGTATTTGACTTCAAGTTTTTTTCATTGCATGTAATAGACCAGATTTTGGTTTTTACACCAAATTAGCACCATATAAAAATATGTTCATTGCACAGAAAACCTGTCAGGGTGAAGTACGTCTCTGATTCTTTATGGTCTGCTGGTATTGCACTGAGAATACAGGCTCAAGGACTTAACTTCACGCCTGAAGTATTTTATTTCAATTCTCATCCAAAAATTTAACATCCAAATCTTTGACACCTCGCTGGAAGTGTAAATGTAAAGACTATTGAAGTGCAAAGGAAATTGGACAAAGCTTGCACCTTTCATCTCCTCTTCACAGCACTACATCAAGGATTTCATGTCAAGATAGTCACATTGTAAGTGGAGCTGATATTGCATCTTAATTTGCCTCCTTCAGGTCTTGAAAGAAAATGACTTTTGATTATCTGTAATCAAGGGTCAGGGTCCCAAAGCAACACTGTTAATCCATATTTATGGCTATTACACCCTAATGAGAAGTGGCAATCTCAACAGAATATGCAAGAGATCAGTTTCATAAAAGTGTTCAGGTGCTTAACTAAAATTAATTCGCATCTAATCTTTGTAAAGTCTAGCCCTGACTTAGTGCAGTTTGGCCATGATGCTACATGAGAAATGCCCAAACTTTATACTGACAGAGACAACTTAAGTATAGATTTGCTTTATCAACTATAAGATACTTTAATAGGAGCATAACATGGAAAGGAAATAATTATTCTGTTGATTTTGTTCCAACAGAAGCTTTTTGTGAAGCCTTGACAGGAGGGCAGCCTTCAGTCTTGGGACCGATACTTCAAAGATGCAGCCAAATCATGAAAACTCTAGAGGAAAGAACCTTAAGGTACTTCAGTCTAGGAAAAGAGATGATCAAGAAGAGGTATGATAACAGTCTTCCACTAAAAGTATAGTTAGGAATAAAGTGATTTATTGCTCGTTCTATCTGCTAGTCTAAGGAGAAAGGAAATGAACAATCACAGTTTTCTTCTGCTTCTGCTCTTAGCAGAATAAACTGATAGACTTAAGATAGTCTATTATGCTGCCCAATATACTGCCAGCAAGTAAGGATTCACTCTTTGATGTAGTAAAGATCAAATGTCTCACCAAAACCACGATTTACAGTCATCACTGCAAGGGAAAAGCAGCACGGACTGGTGAACTTTCACTGGCTGCTCAACCAAGGTACTTAAAAAGACTTGAACAGGAGAACATCACAACAGGTAGTGTTGGTCTAGAGTTGTGAGTCCTAATCCTTCTGTTCAAGGATCAGGTGGAGCCAAATGCTTCTTGGAGAGAAACACACAGATGATGTTTCTGAGGTGGCTTTGTCACCCTCAGCCATGGGATGACATTGCATGAGCTGTTGAAGATGAGAATTCTCTTGCAAATGGAAGCCTCATTACCTGCCAGCTTTCCAGGATAGAGAGGCCATAAGTAAGATTTGGGAAGAAAAGAGTAACAGGTACCCATTGGTAAGCAGTAACAGTTCAATCTCAAGTAAAGCCTAAAGCCCAGAAAAAAACAGGTAGTTATAAATCCAAGGGAAGGACAGGAAGGAATATCCCTTCACTGAACATTTTAGATGCATGAATGCTGCCTGAGCTGCACACCACTGTGTCTCCCTGAGCCAGCAAAAGACAGGGACAGGGGAAGAGACACAGCCCTTACCCTGTGTTTGAGGGTCATGGTGGCTGACCTTGACAAGGCTTTGCTTTCTTGCTTCTCATCACTAGACACTTAGAACATCACAAAACACTTCAATGATTTATCTCCTTTTGTTCTCTGTAACTCCTTAAGAGCCCTTGATAGACATCAATTTTGGTGATAGCTTAGCATTTTTCTCCTTTTATTCCTACAGGTACTCAAAGGCACATTAGTAGGGCTTTGCACAACATATTTTGAGAGCTTCTTACTACATTCATATCACCCTTCTTCTTAGGAACGCCACACTAAAACAAAGGCCAGCAGTACAAACCCACCATTCTTCCTAAAAAATATACCACCAGCAGTTTCATGGGGACTCATATGGATCTTGCCCCATCAGTATGGTGGTATGTGAGATTTTTCACTCACTTAGGTCTTATTCTTGGTACCAAAACAAACTCCAAAAAGTGGCTAACAAAATCTTTAACAGATTCCTTGTGATTTAAAAGAGCAACCTTTAGAAAAGGGAAAAAGGAAATGATAGATCAAACCAACTGCAGTCTTCCAGAATTTTTCTGGGCATGTAATCAGATTGGGGTTTTGTTCTTTTTAGTGCTTGAAGAATAATGTGATGATGAATGAAAGCCAACATAAATTTGTCAGATCGTTTCAAACCAGTGCATTTCCTTTCAACAATGTAATACACCATAAGGTGAGAAGCAGCAGATAATCACATACGTTGACTTTCATGAGGCTTTTGATACTCTTTCACATGATATTCTCAAACTAAGGAAACATAGTGCAGATTAAAATTGCTTAGAGCAGCTGACAAAGCTTTTTTGGAATTCCTGCTCTGGAATATTTATCACTAGTTCATCATAGTACAGCAGTAGGTTTCTGCAGGGGTCCATTCTGCTCCACTGCTATTCAATGTTTTTAATCAGCAGTATTGGGCTGGTGCCAGAGAAAGGTAAGGGGCAGGATGTGGATACACTACACAACAGGAGTTTAAAACAAACTTGAGTAAGCACAGAAAGAGATGATAAAAAAATTGAACTAAAATAGCTCTAATGCAGCATTTTACATTTTGGCAGCATTACACTTGAGCTCAAGTGCAGGCTTGGGAACAATCAGGCAGTTCCACTGGAAGCACATAGATCCTGCAGCACATTCAAACTCTCCTGGGTCAGAAGTGTCATCCTGTTTTCAAGAAGCATGTTCCATATCAGGATATGGTAGCTAAAAGCTGGCCAATGTAATAATCCTCAGGCTCAGCTCAGCTGGATTGGAAGGCATCAGCTGGAGTTCTGTGCTCAGGACAAGCATGGGACACGCTCTCTGCACACACCAAAGCTGAACCCTTGGGGTGGTTTAACAAAGAAGCCTGAAGGGAAACACGAAGCAGTCTCAGCTGCCAAGGATGTAAGAGGAAAAGAGGAGGAGAGACAAAATCTATTCTCCATGCCTAGGATGGACAAAAAGTAGGGAGAGTTAAATTTCAGTGAGTAAAAAACAGACAGTAGAAAAGTAATAACAGCATTTGCAGTGTTCATATTTACTTTTCAAGAATGTTGTGGAATCTCTGTCATTTGAGACTGAGAAAGATGTTAAGCAAACATCTGTCAGGAGATGCATGAATTGGATGCTGCATTGGACAGGACCTGAACTAAAATAAGCAGCTTTATCCAGCTTCTGATACCATGAAACAGGCTTGATTAACAAGATTTAAAAAAAGGTAACCAAAAAGTGAGTGCAGCAGTGAGTACTGGAACAAAACAGACAGACACCAGCTGAATACTGCAGAGGACAAGCCCTCATCCCTGGCACCAAGCTGCTCTCCACTGCCCTTGTGGCAGGGAACTCAGCCACCTGTGCTGGACTCAGCTCCAGCTGCTCTAGCCTGGTGTAGGACTGTCTTCCTTGATTCTTTATGAGCTGTGACTGCTGTGCCTATGTATGGCCTAATAAGGCAAGTAGCTTTGAAAGGCCCAGTGTGGAAGGGCTGGAGCTGCTGTACTTCTGGGATAACCCTAATGCCTCCTTTGCCTTCTATGAGGCAAAGGTCAGATGAATCGGCTGAAGGTCAGATGTTCTCACTCACATCTCACATGCTGTATGCCAGGCCACTGTGTGCCCCCAAACAAACCCATTCCATGGGGCAAGTGGAACAAAGCCCACCTGCCTTCTTTGCGTGCCAGTCAAACCACAGCACCCTGTCTCACCCCTCCCATGAGTGCTCAGCTGTTGGCTTTGAGATGCAATGATTCTCTCCTGATGCAACTGTACCATTTACTTACTACAACAGCAGGTCAAGTAGAAAACTGCCGTGCCATGACACAAAGGTACATTATTTAGAGTTACAAAGGGGACTTTGACAAAGGCCTCCATTTTTTTCTCTGTTCTCTATGTACAATCTACATTCAGAAGAGCCTGTCAGCATTCACGTCAGGCCACAGTATCACCTTGGCACCCATCAGTAGAGGGAAACCATACCTGCCCAAATTCCTGGGCAGTGTAACAAAGGGGAGAAATTATCTGCTTTTATGAAGTGCTCAAGGCCAGTCTCTTTCCCCCTCCCCCCATCTCAGTGAGTCAAGAGGTTTGTTTTCATCATATTCACATCATTCTCTACAAGGGCTTCTTGTCTGTTACCAGAAAAAGTGTTGCTCAAAGGAAGACCTTCCCCAAGTCCTGAGCACTTTCCTTTGCAGAGGCAAGTACATGCTTTGAAGATCCAGTATCCAGATGGAGGAACCAAAGTACCAAGTAACCAGTGGTACAGCTGAATTCCATCCAGAGACCCTTCAGCTGATTTAAAAGGGTTAGGCTGGCAGGCAAAGTGACCAAATGGCAGAGCTCAGAAGCGTGGAATAAACAAAAGATTTAACTTAATTTGTCCATTCCACATGAACACACAAAAATGCATCTCTGCAAACGTGCACTTCAATTCATGTTCCTCCTACTGTTACATTTCACAGATGAAGTTCTGAAGTTGCAGAGGCTATTTTCAGGGTTTTTTTTAACAAATAAAATTGCATGTATATTCTTTACAAATCACTAGCAACCATATAAATGACACAGGCTTCAGAAACCCTAGTCTTCTGAGCATTACCCACAGTGGGCAGAAGAAAATGCCAGCTTAATTTTTCAGTGAAAAACATTATCTTGAACAATTTCTCTTCACTAGGATAGACTTTCAAATGCTCCATAGTACACTAAAGAGAATTAACAGCTTTCACGAGGCTTTTTGCCTACAGCTTTGTGTTTCTTATGGTGCTTTGGTTTATAGCTGTTGCAGGGTTTGAGGGTTAGCAGTTGTCCTCATCTTCATATTATCCAGTAGTGAAATCATAATGCTGATATTTTGATATCCATCTTACTATTCACCACAGGCTGCCAACACGTACTTGGAGTATTAAACAAACCAAAAGCCAGCCATTGTCTTTAGGAAAAGGTAATTACTATAAAATTAAGACAACCAACATTTTTTAATAGTCCCAAGAGCTCTTACTTTCTCAAGTTGAATTCCACTGAGACTATTCTTCTACAGACAAAATTTATTCAGTTTTTTGTCTTAAAAAACCCTCCAAATCTCTAGATTATGGCCTGGATGAACACTAGAACAATCAATGAAAATTTGACATATGCAAAATGACAGCAAGGAGACCAGATTTAAGATCTAGCTCATTTCTTTGCTGTTTCATCTATAAGGAGGATTTATAGGTAAACTAAGACCTGCAACTGAGTATACTTACTGTGCTGTGTTCTCATGGACTGCTCACAGCAGAGCTAAACCAGAGATTTTTTTTTTGCTCCTTACTGGAATTTTGTGGAACTATAGACCTTGTATTTTTGTTTCTTAGGGTTTGCAGTTTGGTTGGTGTGTCATGAGCTTAGCACACCTACTTGCCCTAGGCCCTTTGGGACAAAAATTCACAGTATTAAAAACTGGGACTATGGGAATTTTAATGTTTTAGAAACTAGACTTATCAAATCAATTAAATAAGCAGCAATAAAAGAAATGGCATATGTATTCAGATCAAAAGCTGAAATCTACCTCATGCAATTTGCCATGTAAGATAATCAATTCCAAAAAATTAGTCTGATGCCATTAGCAGAACACTTACTGTAAAGAATCACTTATTAAATATACACTGGGGCTTTGGTCCTCACTTTTAGAAAATGAGGGTCTAGCACAAAAACTGGATGGAGACTTTATCCCTGTCTGCATGGAGGCCAAATAGGTTGTGTTCAGTCACTGAACAAGCACCATAAAGCATTACCTCAGCCGGAGCAGAATTTGCCCCTTTCCAGTGTCAAAGTAATTTTAAGTAAGTAAAGATCTCTCAGCTGCTTAGATGAACCCAATAGGTGGGTTCTTGCTGTCACATGAAGGACATTGTCTCACATCAGTAGCTAGTGCTAAGCTTCAAGACAAGGATCATTTTCACTGCAGCTCTGCCTTGCAAGAGTCCAAAGGGCACAAAGTGTCAACTGACCTGAAAACAAGGTCCCACAGCTTCCAGGTTACATACATGTGATACTTCAAGAATTGTTATGAGAAGAAACCCATTTAGCACAGCTCCTGCTGCCTTGGCTTTAGAAAGAAGGTGGGTAATGGCTATATTGCTGCCTTTAACAAGTGTCAAAGTTCAAATCAAATCTGCAGGAAAATTCTTGTCTGACAGTCAGTCCTGTCCCCAGGATTGTACCTGCTAGCATCAACTCACACACTTTTCCACGGTAATTTGGTGTATCAATGCTACAAATGTGCTGTCTAATGCTGGATTTTAAGTTTCATTGCTGCATTTTTCAGTACAGATGCATTACTTCCCAAGACTCCACAATTCCACTTATTTTAAACTGTTAGCATCAAATAAGTGACTCCTGAGCTACTCTGATACTTAATAGATACTTAATCTATTTTCAGGAACAGCAGATAGGGAGCCTACAAGAAAGATGAAGAGAAACATTTTACAAGGGAATGTAGTGACAGGACAAGGGGAAATGGCTTAAAACTGAAAGAGGGCAGGTTTAGATTAGATATTAGGAAGAAATTCTTTACTGTGAGGGGGGTGAGGCACTGGAACAGGTTGTCCAGAGAAACTGTGGATATCCCATCCCTGTAAACGTCTGAGGCCAGGTTGGATGTGGCTCCGAGTAACCTGGTCTAGTGGAAAGTGTTCTTGTCCACAGCAGGGGGGTTGGAACTAGATGTTATTTCAGGTTCCTCTTGACCCAAACTGTTCAATGATTCTATGATATAAACATATAAAACACTGTCCCTATCTGCCAGGAATGGGCATCTCAGGAACCTATTCCTTCTCATATTGAAAGTAGTAAACAAACTTATTACTGCTTTTTTTCCAGCAAACTAAGCATGGAAGAGAAGAACCAACATAAAACCTGCACTTTCCTTGAACACCAAAAACTGCTCTATTAAAAATATACTTCCCTTGCAAAACAGCTCTCATACCACCAATCTAAGATTAGTAAGTCTTTTCTGATATAAAAATGTGAAAGCAGTAAGTGAAATATAACATCTAATATATGCAATGTGTTTGCCTATGCAATGCAGGACTCATTTAGTAAGGTTTACCATAAAACTGCACGAGTTAGCCTAAAAAAATTAGAACCCAGGGTAGTGCTGCTGCAATGCACATCTTTGTACACACAAAGAACAGACCCCTCTCCCTCCCTCTCTCCCCAATGCTGAACACTTCCTGCAGTTCCACTGTCAGAACTGCCTCCAATCGAGAGTGAAACCTTAGCTCTGCTTGATAGCATCACTCTCCTCGGCAGCAGTGATGAATGGAAGAAAGGACAGTCCACAGCCTAAAGCAGCAGTTGTGAGGTACAGGTGGGCAGCATAGGTACAAGGACACATTTTGAGATCTGAGTGTATTTCATCACAAATATGGTAAATGTTTTGGTAAAAATTGAGAACTATTTTTAAAACCTATTGTAATTTGGGGTTTTTCTGTTATGAAAGTTGTGAGCTTACTAAAGAGTGTTCTTTGGCGTTTATGATCCCTTTTACAACTCCTCTGTTGGCAATATGGTCTTCTGAATCCGACTATACTGAAATCCTAAAAAAAGCCTGACTAGGCTCAGGCTTGGTAGGTGTGGTCAATGAAAATTATTATGCTCCTAGAGAAAAAGACATACAGAAACTGTATCGGGTGTTTTTTGACAGCCTTCATAGTCTAAGCATCTCATACCACTATATACAGAAAAATTTCCTTGAGATCAAGGTGGTCCTGTTGCAGCCCTCTCTGCCAGCTCTTCAGTACTTACACAAAACTATTTGCTTCCCTGCAGTCAGCAAAATTAACAGTCCACATTTGTAAGAAAGAGCACTTACTCTGAAGAAGTTTTAAGAGTACACTTTGTTTAGCACTTGTGAACAGCTTTCTGAAGCTGATTACCCAAGGCTGACTGAGTTGGTACAGCTCCTAGTTTACTTACAACAGAGTAGCACAGTTTGTAAGACAGAATGTTGCAGTGTTTCAGGAGTTTCACAGTTTGATTACACTTGTGCTATAATTAAGTTACATTCATTCTTGCTTACCACCACCAAATAGATTCACCATTGTAGCCCAACAGCTGAGCTGGCAGAGCAGCCACAACTGGGCAAATACTGGCTTTAGTAACAGTGACCTCATCAACTATGCTGACTCACAGAAACAGACTTCTAAACAAACACTTAGAATACAGAAAATTTTGTAACAACAAAAAAAAAAAAGACAAAGTTGGAAAGTTTCAACAAACTCTAAATTAAGAGGCAAGTAAATTAACAGCATGCTTGTGATTGTAAAACTACTTTGCTTGAGGGGAAATTCTGCTTGGCTGATGAACATCTGAAAGGCTTCAAAAGATTAATTAAATAATTCTGTCAAAAACAGTTGTTCCTTAATGCTCCCATAATGGATGATACTAATTATGAATATACACTGTACTCAATGTGTGCATTTGGAATTAATTTGGCAACTGTGACTAGCTGAAATAACACTGCCTGCCTAGATTTTATTTTTGGATGGATTTATCAATTGAACAACTCCATTTATTCACTACTTAATATCTGATGCTCTTATATATATCACTATTAAGACAGAAGCTTTTCAAGAAAAGCTAGATAAACATCTCTATCTATAGATGAGAAATTTGTTGTTGCTGGGGTCTTTTTGTTTGGTGGTTCATTCCCCCTCAGACACCTCTAGAGTTCTGAGAGGACCACCCATGGTCAGAGAAGCAGCTGTGACCCTTCATTAAAGATACACTGCTAGGAATCCCTACAAAACATGAACAAAAACATGAGAACAATCAGCTTCTAGCAAGAGGAAACAATGAAGTTTCATGCCCAGCTGGACCCCTAAAAGACTTCAGAGTTTAAGGGGAAGTGTTGAGTTTGCAATGCCCTCTACAACCACTGCCTCAAGTACACCTTTGCATTAATCTGTGACCCACAGGCCATGAAGTACCAGCCATATCCCAAAGCCCAGCTATACTGCTTTAGACCTGGGTACCACAATTCAAGTGTCAAAACAAAGCAACCAAGGTTCTAGGCCCAGGAGGATCCGGGTCAGGACTTGGACAAGAGTGCCAGCAGCCATTACCCTTCCACTGTCACCAGCATGTGCTCAGGAAAGGATTTGCCCGTGCTTATTCTCCATTTGGCTTTGCTGTGTAGTCCATTTGTAGTAACTGACTACATAAATTACAACTCCCCGAACATACAGTATTTTTTAATTTACATGGTGTGTGTCCTTTAGATTAAAAATAGGTTGGCATCAACACCTTCTTCCCACAAGTGGCACCAACTGCTATAGAAATAAATCTGAAGTAAAGCCATTGAGCCAGTTCTTATGCACATTCATGTCCCACATTTGCAAGAATCTTACTTAATGGAAATTGGAATTTAATACATTAAATACATTGCAAGATCAACTCTGAATACTAAAAAAGAAATCTTGACACTGTGCTTTTCCTTTTTTAAACAAATATTACAAAATTGAATTTTATTGAGTTTCACACAAGATGCACTTATAAAATTGATACAGAATGTCATTCAACAGAAAAAAAAAATGAAAGCAATTTCAAGCTTTCTTTAGCAACTGCTGAATAATTATAAAATAAGATACACCAAATTGACAGATAATCTCAATTTCCATGTGTGAACATCTCCAATTAGTATAAAATACATCAAAAATTAGATTTTCTAATTTTTCCACAGCTCAAGTCCTCTTCTTTTTACTCTCATCCCTGAACAGTAACCACAGATTTTGGCCATTACTCCCACTACTCTTGTAGGGAGAGGAGAGGCTGAAAGACTGCAGCAAGAAGTTCCCACCTGAGCAGA
>WEIV01011466.1:5296-21744 GCA_013390005.1 Calyptomena viridis | reverse complement strand
TGGGGAGAAATCATACTGGATACTACTTGAAATACAACTATGCACGTTTGCAGCATAAAGACATTTTTCTACCAGAAAAGATAGACACACACTTAAAAGAATGCCAAAAACAGAAAAATGAGAATCTAAGGTATTCGACAAAATTAAGATTCCTCAATTAAAAGTCTTGGTTACCCTTATCTTTCAGACTGACGAAAGAAGCAAGAGATACAGTTGGTGATAGCACAGGAATCTGTCATGTTTTATTTAATTCTTCTATTTGTTTACTCACCTGGATTCCATGAGAACTGTTCCATATTTCTTAGACACACAATTAGTAGCAGCACGTAATTGGTGAACCTCTCCTTTATATCTGGTTAAAAAAAAAAAAAAAAAGCTGTCAACTCCAAAGAAACATGTGTTTCCATATACAGATATCTACTCATTATAAGGTTCTATCATTTATTATTTCTTGGATTTGATAGTCTTTTCCACAAATTATTTAGTTGACTGGGAACCACACCATGCTCATGATTTCTGCACTAGGGTGTGGCCTGGTCTGTCCAATGCTGCCTCAGCTCGGGGTTCCCAGCAGCAGAAGGGACTTAAGTTGTGACTCACTATCACCTCTTCCAACACATTAATAAAATAATCATCTTTCTTGATAAAGTTTGTGCATTCCTTCTGGGATTCAAAAAGAACCAGCACTTCCTGGTACAAAAATGGAGAAAATACACCTGTCTGTCCTTTCAAGATATCAGCAACCTACATTTCATTTTCTACAGATTATGAATATCCAAATTGCTACATACTGAGTTCAGCAGTAGGAAGAAAAAAAGCACTTCAAGATGACTGCTATGCCTTAGCTGGAAAGTTGCTACCACTTTTACACCGTCACCTTAAAAGGGAACAGCAGGATGTATCAGCACAGTTATCAAAATAAGTACTGTAAGACAAAAGCAGTCTGACGAGAGGCCAAGTCCTATGGCTCATCCTCCCAGACAAGGCAGTCTTCCTTCTACTTTGGTGCCCTGTCTCCAGAGATAACACGTACAGATTGCTTCAGGAAGCATCACATTTTTTAGCTTATTAAAAAACACCTTCCTGAAATTGTATTATTGAAAAACAGGGTAAAACATAATGTCACAACTAGCAAGGCCAAAGTCTTTTTAGAAGATAGAGCTATTAGGAAAATCTGTGAAGATACTGCTTTTGCTTGTTACACCTGTTAATAACTGTGACAATAATTTCCTTGTGGGCAAGTCACCTTCAAGTCCAAAGGGTTCATTTCCTTAAGCATCTCATATTCTGTGGAGTACTACCTACTGGTTTTAGGAAACAAGAAGTATAACACACAAGAATTGAGGTGGCCAAAAACAACTTGACTGCAACAACAGTCTCCATCACCTCTGACTGACTACAAGTGAACAACAATGCTCAAGGCTGCAGTTATATATGCATTTCCTGTGTGTGTATATGTATGTCACGTAGTATAATAATAACCCTCACTTTAAAATAGAGGTTTGAAAATACTGGCAAGCCTGAAAAAATGGAGCAAAAAGTAAAGGACAAATCCTACAGGAGAGGGGAACAAAAAGCACAGGATTCATGAAGGAGATTGCATGTACGAATGTAAAAACACATCTCAGGGTTCACAAATTTATCTTTCAGTATGGGCTGGGGAAGGGTCAGAAGAAGCACAAGTTCCAAAACAGAACAAGTGGCATATGTATGGGAGAAGGAACAAGGAAATCCTCAGCACAGTAAATTAAAGCAGAAAAACACAGGGCATAGGTAAAACCCTAACCGTTATTTCTTGGTTTCTTGCTAGTAACACTCCAACAACTCGAGTATGTTCTTTCATGCTTTTGAATTTACAAAATACTGCCCAAATGACTAAACACAATATTTTCTGAAAAATCTAGTTACAGGATCTCACCTGCCACTGTCACCAATAGATTCAAATGTAGTCAAGCACTCACTGATCTATTTTCTTGATCACACCCATTTAGCAAATTGGAAACAATCACTGAGTTTTCAGACTTTTCCCCAGAATATCAAAAAGTTTTCATCTAGTATTTCCCACATTGTATACTTCCACACTGTCACGAACATCACTGATCAACAATGCATAAAAAACCATATAGATCTCATCTTCAGTGGTTCAGATGCCAAGGAGGCCTGTACAGACAGATATTGTCAAGCAGGAAGAGCAAGGACCTTAATTCAAGTCTAAACATTAAATTAAAGCATGTCATTAAAGGTAATCCTCCAGACATTTATTACCTGCTTGGTATATGTTATCTCACCAGTTGAAAGGATTAAACTGAGAAGGGACATCTTGGGCTTTAAATTTCCTCTTAAGCTGTAATAATAAACATCCTTCTTCCACTAATTTCTGAGACTGGGTCACAGCCTGATACCTATTTTTTCCCCTCTGCTTACTTTTCCTTTTTCCACTGGCCTCCCTTCTAATCTGTTATCTCTGCTGCCACAGCTGTTCAAGGCTGTCAGGAATGAGAGAAATGACTGTGGCTGCTGCTCTTCATTCTAGTCCCTCTCATCAACTGACTGTGAGAGATGCAAGCAAGGGAGACAGAGCATTTTACAGCAGCTTCAACAGTAAACACAAACAATTCAAAAATCCGTTTCATTTCTCACCTTCAAAGACAAGGACAAAAAAGGCTTCAGGATACCCAAAACAACCACTAGTAATCAGTTCTAAATACCAATTAAAATTTCAGAATACAAAATATGCACCAATAGTGTTTCATCATTTGTTATGAACTTATTTTACGTTGTACATTTATGTTTTTTTAAACAGGTGAGGAGAATTTCCTGTACCATGTATTGCCACTTAGACGATATGAACTATAGAACAAGTGAAGCTACATCCCTAGATTCACACTTAAAGACATCATGCTCTTAAAGGCAAAATAAATTACTGTATTTGTGACTTTGGTGAAACAGTGACAAGCCAGCAGTGTTAGTGTTCAGTTATAGAGGGCACGTTTTAGCAGGAAATAATCGCTCTATTCTGCTTTAGCATAATGAAGAGTAAAGTTGAAAGAAAAATCAATCTCCTCTTCGTTCTCCATCATGACAATCCTTAATGACATTGATATAAACCTTTCAACTCAGTTTTGCATGTATCCCATGAAGTACTGATAATAAGCATATCACAAACTGTTTTTCCATTAGAATACAATATAGCTTCAACAACCTTTTCCATCATAAGACAGGGTTACACGAGAAACAAAATGCCAGATGGAGGACATTTTGAATGGTCTTCAGCTACCTCCACAAGCACGCAATTAAGTTACTTTCTCAGCATTTGTGCTCCTAACTGTTACCACTAATTCAGATATTTTTATTTCCTTGACCAGTCTTTTGTCAGCACATACAATGCAGAGTCCCAATGACATACCATGCATGAAATCCCGACGGACATCAGTGACAAGTGGGGTCTCTCACAGGTCCATATTGGGACCAGTGTTATTTAATATCCTCATTATTGACAGCTGAAGGGACCAAGTGCACCCTCAGCATGTTTGCAGATGACACCAAGCTGAATGGTGAGGTTGCCACACCTGAAAGATGGGATGCCATCCAGGGGGACCTGGACAAGCTTAAGAAGTGGGGCCATGAGAATCTTACGATGTTAACAAGACCAAGTGCAAGGTCATGAACCTGGGTTGAGGCAACCTGTAGGATCAATGCAGGCTGGGGGATGAACAGATCTAGAACAGATCCTTAGCCCTGCCAAGAAGGACTCGAATGCTGGTGGGAGAGAGGCTGGACATGACCCAGCCATGTGCACCTGCAGCCCAGAAAGCCAAACATGTCCTGGGCTGCAGCAAAAGCAGCGTGGGCAGCAGGTTGGGGCAGGTGATTCTGCCCCTCTACTCTGCGCTGGTGAGGCCTGACCTGATCCAGCTTTGGGGTCCCCAGCAGAGGAAGGACATTGACCTGTGGGAGCGAGTCCAGAAGAGGCCACCAAGATGATTAAGCACCTTTCCTACTGGAAAAGGCTGAGAGAATTGGGTTTGTTCAGCCTGGAAAAGAGATGGCTTAGGGGTGACCTAATTGTGGCCTTCCAGTACCTGAAGAGAGCCTACAAGAAAGAGAGAGGGACTCTTCTAAAGAGCATGGAGTGACAGGACAAGGGGGAATGGCTTCAAATTGAGAGTAGGTTTAGATTAGATATTAGGAAAAAAATCTTTACTGGGAGAGTGGTGAGGCACTGGTACAGGTTGCCCAGAGAAGCTGTGGAGGCCCTGTCCCTGGAAGTGTCCAAGGCCAGGCTGACTGGAGCCCTGAGCAATCTGATCTAGTGGAAGTTGTCCCTGTCTACAGCACAGGAGTTGGAACTAGATTTTCAGGTCCCTTCAAACCCAAGGCATTATGTGTTTCTGTGGTAAATTACATTCCAACGCCATGTTTAAACTGCACTCTCACTAGGGCTGGCCCTGAAGCCCACACGTACTTCAGGCTACTTTGAAAGATGACACTGAATTTGCTTGTGCTTCCATGGATCCTCTGGTGGTCCAAGTGACTAGATATAATTAAATCTTTTCAGGGACCTTTAAAATATGTATTTTGTATTTTGAAAAGCTAAAGGAAGAATCAGACTTAGTTCATCAGAATTTAGTGGTCATGTGTCAAAATCTAGCCACAAGACCTTTCTTTTTCCATTAAGATAGGTCATGTCTGCCTGCTAAGGGTGTCATAAATAGAGGCAGTAAACACTTACTTCGAAGCCATGTAATGCACATACCGCCATAAACGCAACAGAGGAAAAAGAGCAAGATGTACTTTTTTTCTATCAGTTTTGTAAAGTAAAGCTCAAAAAAGTATTGCATATAGAGAAATCAGATTTAAAATACTTTTGCCCCATTTACATCAACCCTGCCATTCCAATTTTAATAGAATTCTATGCTCATATTAATAACACATTCTACCCTTCCATAAATCCTTCTGGAAAATGGTGACATTCAGTTTAAAAGACTGATAGCAACACATATCCAAAGCTTAACTGCCAGTGTGTCAGAGTATCATTGCTTTCAAAAAGCACGTAAAAGACATGAATTAGATATTAGTGGAAAAAAGGGCAGCACAGCCTCTAGGACAGCACAGCCTCTAGAATGGACTAGTGTAATTAAGTAGCCAATATCTCAAACAAATGACTACTGAACTCATTCAGGAAGGACCTAAACTCTGAAGAACTTAGGTACTTTGCAGTGGTAACTAAAAAGGGCACTGAGATCCCAGGAACAGAGATTCAGAAGTGGGGTAGTCTTTAGAACACCCAGTTATTTCCTTCCAGATTGCCTGACACATCATGCAGAAATACTGAATCAGGAAGGAAAAAAATTGTTATCGTTAACTCCACTCTTAATATGTTTAGATTCAAAGCTGGTTATAAATTCCAACATGTAAGATGTGAAATAAGATCTTTTGGTTTACATCTCAACCAAATCCAAAGTAGCTCTAGTGACAACTACCTCTTAACAAGTAACCAAAACACAAGAAAGGATCAAAGACTGACAAAGAGTCATCAAGAAATGATCTCAAATGTACCCCTGACCCCATAATCCTCATCCTTAAAATGAACAACTGGATTAGAAAAACACTTTTAAAAAAAACCCTAAAGCCACATAAGAAAGCAGTTTGAATTCCAAAGACCAAAGGTAAAAATAAAGTCTATTCAGCATTTTGATCAAAGTCAAAGAGACTGATAAACTGGGAACAAAGAAAAAATAGAATTAAAAAAAGAGTACAAAATTATAAAGGCTAAAGAATCTGAAGTTCTAAAACTTCAGAACAAATTTATTAAATTTTTGAGATAAGAGATTTATAAAACAGTCAAGCCTAATAGCCAATTGAAGCAAATAAGCTAATGCACTACACCCAAAGCACTTCTTTGTATGAGGTACAATTGCATTTCGTGAAAGAATTTAATTTGGATCACAGCTTAAAATTAAAATAAGACATTTAAAAGCATAAAAGAAGGCAGCACGCTGGCTTTTAACAATGAAGAGCGAGCTTCTATTTAAAGTTTTAGTCTCCTTTTTCACTAATCCTGACTCTACAAAATCAGTTTACAGATAACTATTTCAAAAAGAGAATATAGTATTTAAATAATAGGGAAATATTTCTTCCTGCTACAAGAATTAGAAGGGTTTTTTGTCTTCTGTATAGAAGTCTTTTCCAGTGATCACAGTGTTTAGACTGTTCAAGAGTACATAAATTTCCTAGTAAAAGTCAGAGTGACAATGGAAAAGTAGTTTTTCTGCAGCTGACAAATGAAAGCTGCAGGAGTGACATGGTTGAAGTCACAGATGTTGTAGTTTCAATCTCAAAAGCCACTATACAAGCCCAAGGCCGTTGACCTTCTGTACCTAAAAGATAACAGGTTTGGTTTCACTAGATAACAATGTAACTATGCATATCCTTAGCCTTGATGGTCAATTAGTTTTTATGTAGATGATTCACAGTTCTTTTAGCCTTGATGTTTTAGTGAATTAGCTGTTACAGCAGAATTTTAAATGGCCATACAAAGGTGAGAAGCATCACTGAAACAGTATGTATCAGCCTGCTATCCACAAACTGGTGCTGACCATGATGCCAAGTGAAAATGATTTCACAATTTCCAGATCTAAACTGGTAGCTTGGTGGCACTTCAATTCCAGATGTCTTACCACAGAGCTGCTCGAGCCAGGCAGGGCTCTGCAAGGTATTTCAACACGTGATACAAAGTATGTCTTAGAAAGTACAACCTGAACAGTTAATTTCTGTTCTCATGCTTCTGTTCACAAGAAGCTTCTGTTCACTTGCTTTTAAATTCTTTTATAGCAACTCTTCTTGAACACAGTATCTATTCTTGAGGTTATTGTTTATGTTTTCTACTAGATCATATTTTTCTTTTGATGAACAGGTTAAATAAGAAGGGCATTTCACCCATTCATGACAAATTCCTCAGATGACTCTACAAGACTGACACTTCCCTCCCAGAATTACTATATTTAGCTGATGTGCACTAATCTGTACCTTTTCATTGAATTGAAAACATGTGTTTGCCAACAGTAATATTGTGAGCAGAGCCCCAGAAAAGATGGGGCAAGGGGACTCCATTCAGTCTAAGCTTAAACAGCTACTGCTGTCATTGTTGACCTACACCAGGCTGCAGACCTGAGAAAACAGCTGGAAGAAACTGAGAAAGGTGGGAAATACGGGGGGGGGGGGTTTATATTTAGTGTTTTATTTCAGTTCAGTTCAGCCCAGGTGTGCAGTTTAAGCACACTGTGTTCTAGGCCACACAAGGCACTCCAAAAGCCGACAGGACCAGCCAGCCTCTGTTCCAGGGGTAGGATACAGCATTGGCACAGCGTGCCAACACAAGATGCACCACCATTTCAGCTGCAGGAAAAAAACTCCCACATTTAAAAAACCCCAAAGTGATCAGCATACATGAAGCGAAACAATACTGTTCCATCCTTACTGAAGCTGTGATGGAGTAAATCTGTTCAAGTTCAAAAGAGGTTAAAAATCTCTACTAAAAACCGGTCTGTTATTTATCTGTGAGAAGAAAAATACTGCTATTTATAACCATACTGAGGAGTGTTCCAGAAAAGGTATCTGAAGGGAATAAATTAACTTATTCTGTGCACTCTCCTATGTATGTACTCACTGCTTCCATCCCCACACGGCATCACTTTTTCCACAAACTGATAAACGGAGACCAGGTATTGCTATTATGGATCTTCAATAATAATGTCCAGCAATAAAATATTGATATACTTTTCTTTTTATGGAGGAAATTACTAGCCATTTCTGATATCAGTCCCTCATTTACTTCAACATTTAATTAAAGAAAGTGGTCTTGCCTTTAAGTAGGAGAGCTAGGTGCATACTTGCAACTATTTTCTGCATTAATATGGAAATTTAAGAAAACCCATCTACGTTTTCTGTCAATATTTTAGTAAACATCACTTTTAGATGTTTTCACTGTGAAGCTAAATATCTTCAATTTCAGAATATATAAGTAATATTTGGAATATATAAGTAATTAAACCTTGGAGCCAAAAATACTACTGTTAGCACAGAATAAACACTGTCAACCCAGTTGGAAAGATTATTTTTTTTGTACGTTTAAGAACTTCAATGAGGTAATTAAAATTTAGTGCTAATTTTTCTGTTATGTGATGCATTTGAGATTTTTTGTAAATAGTCTTTCGTCCAAAGAGTTACAAAACAATTACCATTTAACACTTTTGCATACAAAAATCACGTCAATAGCCAGAACTCAAAATCTGATGCAAGCCTGTTGAAAATTTAACTCTTACTACAAAATTATGAATCATCTGTTTTTAAATAAGTAGCTACTTCATTTTTTTTACCTATTGTACATTTGAGTTCTCTGGTTTAAAAACTATGAGCTGGAACAAAAAATATTTTGTTTCAGAAAATTTTTTTTAGAAAATATTCTATTTTCTTTGCTCATCTGTATAAATGAAAGTGGAGAAATTTAAGTCTGATATAGAGAAGAAACTCATTACTGTAAGGGTAAGTGAAGCACTGGAATAGGGTGACCAGAGAAGCTGTGGATGTCCCATCCCTCAAAGTGTTCAAGGGCAGGCTAGATAGGCCTTTGAGCAACCTGGTTTAGTGGGAGGTGCCCCTGCCCACAGCAATGGGGTTGGAACCAGTCCCTTCCAGCCCAGGCCATTCTATGATTCCATGAAAATAAGAGAAGCCGAGAAGCTCTAGTACAACCTTAAAATGCAATCTCTACTATTAGCTTTGAAACCACGACTTCAATAAATATTTTGGATGGCTGGTATCAGTATTGGAAAGAACCTCCACCAAAAATATCTGAATGGCTTTTCCTCATGAGAAACACTGAATACGAATTGCTAAAATTAACACTAAGCAGCAAGATGGTTAAGAAATGCCAGAAGCATAACATGTTTCCTAGGTACTCTCTACTATTATCCTCACAGCATATAAAAAGTTAGAGCCATCTCTGATCTTTCCCTCACATGCCAGCTACTTCATCAACACATTGGTTTTTGTTTTGGATTTTTTAGGGGTAGGGGGGAAGCATTTCAAAATCCATCCTCACAACTGCCCAACAACATGCATTCTGAGATCACTGTCAACACAGCACACTACAAAGTCAGCTTTTTGAAAACAGAAGACTTGAGACACTTGGAAGCATGGGTATTTCAGCACACAGCCAATAGGCTGATTGAGCACCTTAAAAACTAGCCATAGGAGGAAAAACAGTTTTCCTTGAAATGGAATCTCAATTTCATCCTACTGAACCAAACAATAACAGGAGTGATGAGGAATACATGTCAGAACGCTCAAATTCATCAAGGTAAAGTTGCCTTTATTGAGGTTAATTCCTCATGTGGCTCTATCAAGTGAACAGGAATCCTGTTAGTGCTTCCCCTGTTTGCTTCAACAAATGAACTGCAGGTTGGAGTTTGCAGGCACAGTTTTCCATGTAGACCTTTGCTCCAGAAAAAACACTGCAGATCATCATTGCTTTTAATCTCTGGATGTAAGAATGCTGGTAACAGGACTATCAGACAGAGTTTTAATCAGCTGAGGGTTTTCCCCCCTAAAAATTGCAGTTTTGCTCTACAACTCTTCTTGCCAACAACCTGCCTTGTGGGTGAAGCATTATAGAAAACCATCCTCTCAGATGAAATTCTGGGGCTGATTAAAGACAGTTGTTGGTGTTTATGGAACCTGCCTCAAACTTTCAAAGTTTCCTACATGTTCTACATGTGTACAGGAGAGCTGTGGAAGCAGAGCTGCTTCCACACTGAAGTCTTCTAAACTCTAGTTATATAAAAACCTTTATCTTTGTGGTATGACCCTGCAAACTCAAAATACTAAGTTGCACGTGTAGGAAATTTGGTGACTAGAGCAGAGGCTAGTTACAGTAAGAATAATATTAAATACATTGAACACATTAAATACATGAATGAATTAAAAAAAGCTTCTCACTTCACATTTTCTCCTGATTAACACAGATATACATACCACTATTTGACATTTGAAAAAGATTGTTCTTCTCAAACTTCTTGAAAACACTTCCTTTTATTTCAACGAACTGCAATTTTTAAAAACACTTAGTTACTTTTTACGGATTAAAAAGTGACATAAACAAATATTATCAAACAATACATGAATAGACATGTGATATACAAAGACAAAGGATGCTAAACAAATTAGGTAGCTACATAATAAAGCTACATACTTACATTATTGGACATCATGATGGTAAGCAGTGATTTATTGTGGGAGTTGAAGGCTACATTAAGGGTTGTTGCTTGAACCATTATAAGGATTGCATGCAGGACTGGATAGCAGGGTTAAGGAAGCATATTTGAAATAAATAATTTTTTTGCATAACAGTACTGAAGAGCACCAAACCTGAATTTCCTATTTTGCTTCCAAAGCTTAACAAAAAAGTTTTTGTATCTCCGTCAACCAGACTTACAGCAAGACAATACTCACATGTATGTAATACACCCACAGTGCTTTGTAGCATGTAATAATTACGTTAATTTTTCTTGGTCTAAAAGAACCCAATGACATTAGTCAGGTACCATCTGAAGGAAAAACATTGGGGTAAAGATTCAGAACTAACCAGAGAAAACAGGGAAAAGTAAAAAAATTCTAAATTCATCACTATAACTACTGGACTACCTATCTCTTTGGATATAATTTTCATCAATTCACTGTAAGGTTATTTCACACTAAGCACATCTGCATCCTGAATATGCAGGAGTTTATCCCTTCATTTCAAGAAAATATGTTCAAGCTAGATACTTTAAACATTCCACTAAATAACAAAACCCCCCTGTCTTCAAGATCCCGTGATTGAAAATACTCAAATGCGAATCAGAAATCAAATTTTCAATTAACTACCCAGTAACTGTTTTTCATTTTACTACAGGTATTTAAAAAGCTCTCTAATACTGCAGTGGTATACCACTGTGAAGGGATTGTTTTTAAACCAGGTGGTACTATCAATCTTACTTTGCAAGTAAAGGAACACTGATTTAGGAATACTATTTGTCAAATGTATTAAAATAAAATAATGCAGAGCAATTACTCTGTAATTCAATTGAGAAAGTTTTGCAATTTATCAAAGAAAAAGGATACAGACATACAGCACTGCCATGAAGAAGTGAGGAATCACACCTATGTGAGCTCTTTTTCTTTCCTTAGGTTCTGTAGCTGTCCAATAAAGAGCATCCAAAATATCTTGTCCAAAAGAAGAAATCAGACGATCAGCCACCTAAACAAAAACAACTTTTTACTGCCTACTCAAGTGTGCTCTCCAACACTTGAATATGCCACTGTAAATACAGCTCAAGCTAAAAAAAGTTCCACGTATTTATCACTTTTCATCTCTTATTTCTTCCATTTCCACTCTGGATTTCAGAGTGATACTGTTCCTTTTGTATACCCAGCACTTTACTTTCCCTCTCAAATTTACTACCCCCTTTTCAACAGTATTTATGATAAATAATCCAGAGTTGTTATCTCAGATGGTTCCTTGAAAGACATTCAAGTACAGTTCAGATCTCAGCCTTTGATTAAGCAATACATATGTTGTGTCAAACTAACTTAAATGTTCTTTGCCATCCCTCTGTATTTCATAGGAGAGAAAAAAACCCAATGAAAATTGAATTTCAGATGCATGACAGAGAACGTCAGCTCACAGGTACAAAAAGGACTGAAATCAGACTTGGCTCTACTGTTTCCTATTTATGGAAGTATATACTTTATGCAATTACTTGCGTAAAGCAGAATTCAAAATTAAAAGTCCTATAACACAACAACAAGTGTTCAGACGGACTTGAAATTCTGCCAAAAAGAGAAAATTAATTTGAAAAGACAACAAACACCTTAAGTGTAACCCAAAGAATACACTCGCAAGTAGAAAAAACCCCTACAGATAAAAAACATATGGACAGTGTTTTGAACTTGTAATTTTATACCACAGCAAGAAAGGTCAGATGAAGTTCCACCAGTTCTCAACACTTCATCATCAGCAAGCACATAATACTGAAAATCATTACAAGGATAGACGTTTTTTCTGTCTGTGCACTACAGTTCAGTAATTTTAAAACTAAGCAGCACAGGGCAACAAAAACAACACTTTAAAAATTGAATTTGGTATCACAAGGCACATGTCTGGTTAGAAGAAAGATCTTATCTCTCATTGCTTAATAATTCAACCAAATGAAAACAGTTAAATACAAAAAACTGATTATCTCTACTTAATAAAGATGAGTAATATTTTCTCTTAGTGTCTTTCTGTAAGTTAGAAATTTTGGACATGTTAAAACAACATGTAGCAATACAGCAATATAGATGCACAGTATACCTTGAAATATTGAACCATACCTATTAAATAGAAAATAAGTTCTTGGGACAACACAAATGAACATAACATAGGCTTAGGATCACCTGACTTTTTAAATTAAGAGTTCTCAAGGTAAAGACACTTAAGTGAGAGAAGCCATACTTATTCCAGAAACATTTATTGGGTGAAGTTTCCTAAAATATGAAAGCTGAAATAAAATGAAATTTTACAGGATGTCTCAAGTAAGCTGTACAATATGCTACTAAGTATCACCTATGAAATAAAATGAACAAAACCACAAGCTGATGAATTACCATAAATCTGATCAGTTTGAGAGATATTTACAGTGGCATTGTTTTCGGCTTTAAATTTTGTAAATTATGGCAGTCTGCATTATTTGGTTCCTGCTCATTGTGATGACCCATTGAGCAATTACATCTGGTGTAGTAACGCCAACTACAGAATGCTTAGAGTTTGGTAAGGTTTTTTTTCACAATATTGTGAGGGTTTTAATAGATAAAACGGTGGCTTTGCTTTCTTTTCTATTTAAACAGTCCTTTTTTTCTTAGCTGAAAGGATAGAAAATATTAAAACCCACCACACAATATTGTTGCTTGCTTTTTCCAAATATGACTTACCTAAACCCTACATGCCGGCTCCAGGCTCCAGCAGAATTCCATGGTGAGTGCTGTCACCAGCATAACGCACACTGGGGCTTCACAAGGAGCAGGAGCCGGTGGGTCTGAATCTAAAAAAGAAAAGTGTCATTTAAGCCAAATGTGCTGAATGCTCCCCTCAGGCTGTCTATTGGGAGCATTCAGCACATAATTTGAAGATTTTGCATTCCTCATCTGTCCAGGACAATACTCTCTGGACTTGCCAACAGCCGAAAACATCAGGACATTGTAAACATCTCTGTTGGTCAGTAATTTAACTAAATCAAAAAGATTTTCCTACTCTGAAAACTTGTGAAAATATGTAAAGCGTATTGCTTAAAAAAAGTGCATTAACAGTTCCTTAAAAAGCACTGCTTGCATCAATAGCAGACTTTGAATAAAAATCACCAAGTAGTCTAAGTAAGCCAATATTCAAACTCTTGAAAGCTACTATCAACCAAGTCTTTCAGTGGGATCCCCTGAACATGTTCTGTCAATACTGCTGCAACCTGCCACAGGAAAAAAGCCCCTTGAAAACACACTATCTGCTTGGCATGGGTTTCATGAGACACCATGGGAGTCAAATACTTGTTTCCAACTTCAAAGGCTAATGTAATTTCTCTAATAACCATGAGTGCTAACAGATTTCCATGTTTCCTAAAAGAAACAAACTCAGGCAGCAGTTAGTTGAGATACGCTTTTGATTCTGCCGAACACAGCAAAGTAATTCAACTCTTCATTCAAAACAAAATGGCACATGGCTTCCAATTCACAGCAAACACTGCAGCATTGCTTCAAATTATGTGGAGAGCACACAAAGCTAAGAAAGTACAGCACTAAGTGACTTGAAGTAGTCTTGAAATAAAGAGAAATTACTATTTTGAGCACATGCATTTATTTAGTAAGTGATATTCTCTCAACAATTATGGAACTATATATGGATGAGTATTTCCCTACACAACTTAAATCCATATAGAAACTCAGTGCCAATTTATATTTGTACATATTTCTCAGCAAATCTAAAATCAAAGGAAACAAAAAAACTATGAATAAACAACTGAGGCGGCTTATATGATATTTATTTCGCTTAGGATAACGAAGTGTGTTCCTTATGCAATATTTTCATATTTCATGAAGAAAAATTGTCTTTAGACAAAATATTCACATTTTGCTGAGTGCAACCCTGTTTTAACAGTCCTCAAACAAAGGTACAACAGATGTTCAAACAAGGATTAACATGTCATTCAGACATCCTGGAATCCTAGCAGAGTAGCTTTTGTGTACAAAGCCCTGAGTGAGTCCTTTTAAGAGGTCGTATTCCTACTATGTCCTATATTTGCATGATGGAGATAAGATTGTAGCTATAAGAATATTATTTACTTTTTGAATAATTGATCACAGAAGTGCAGTTAAAAATCTCATGCTTTACATTAACAACAAAACAAACTATTTTTTCACCAGAATTTCTCTTACCACCTGCAACAAAATTTCCTTTTCTTGTGTCACTACATTCATTCAACTTACTGCTTATGTACTCAGGCTTTTGTCAGCCAGCCAGGACTGAGACGGGTTAAGCAGTAACATGTGTCCTTGTGTACAATGAAAGCTATATTGCCATAATAATGAATTAAAAATCAAATTCCATGTTTTCTACTATCTTCATTCTCCGCTCTCTCAGGATCTTATCACTATTTCAAATCAACAGTTTCTACTTGGCTCCGTGAGTTCAAAACTTCATTCACTCCCTTGTATTTCATAAGACACTTCTTTCATTTCCATTTCTCAAGTTTTATTCTATGAAGCTGATTAACAAGCTCCAAAAACTAGGCAAGAAGAAATAGTATCTAAAAGCTTATTTTTCACAAACTTATCTGTTTCACTGCATGGAGCCTTATAATCACAGATGTGTGTACATTTATGACAATACCAGATATTCCACATTCTAAGTACAAATACTGTAATACAGTATTTTAGACAGTCTGAAAAAGGCATGCTTCATATTCTGATGCAAACATTCTTACCTCAAGCATGTTATAGATGATGTAGAGTTTTATGACAGACTGCCCTCTTATCAGATGATACATCATAGAGTAGTCAACATAGTGCATCATGAAGTAGCAGATGACCAATATAACTCCTTTGAGAATGTCACATACCTGAGCAGGTTGTAGTAAACGTCTATCACTGAAATACAAAGGACAAAAAATTCCACTAAATGTCATATATTCACAAAATACAGATCTTACTAAGTCAATAGGAATTTACAGAAGGGGTTAATCAAGGATATATTTTAATGCAGTTTATTACTAGCCCTTCCCCTGTCCCTCACTCCAACACCATGACACACATTTATAGATCACACTCGTGAACAGGATCCCTTCTCTTATCTGCCACAATCCTTCAGCTGAATCACTGTATCTGTTAAGAGTTCCCACTTATTAAGAACCTTCTGCATGCATGCCCTTCGGTTTCTAATTTAGCTTCCCTCTTCCAGCCAATTCTACTTATGATTTTGACTTCCTCAGTTACAGAAATTGTATTTGCTATTACCAAAAAGAAACAAAGCAGTCATCTTCAATTTCAGTATAAAGAACCAGATGCTGAGGAACAGGTTGTAAATGTAATTCTGCATCTCCTTTAAGCTCTGAGCTCTGCAGCAGTAAATGCAAACAATTTGACATCAGAGCGTGAAGTTGATTGTGAACCAAGGCAGTTTTCTATCTATAGTCCCATAAGTCACCCAGAAGACTAAAGGAATCATGACACGATTTCTTCCTATAAACTAAAACTACAGAAAGAAAATAGCTTTGCCCCAATTGCTGCAACGGCAGCCACAAGCATAATGAAATTGCAAGACAGTATTTACTTGTCTATTTATTTAGTTTAGTATTAATAGAATGCACGGCAGTTAAAAAGCCTTCAAATTAAATCAAAACTTTAAGAATTAAACATAAGTAAATGGAGGAAATAATTACTATTATGTATATTTATTATGTACGCTGAAAGGCTTTTGCAGAAGTTAGTGTTTCACAAAAGTTGAAGCCTTATTTAATTACATCTCACTTAAATGATTATACTTATTAAAATATAATAGCATATATTGAAATTTTTACATGATTTAAGCAAGCTCAAGATTATGATTACCACTCATATTCTGAGTAACACAGGATGTTCCTTTTTCTTGAACCTACTTCCATTTTGAAAGTGTTCTCAGTCATTTCAGTACAAGTCTCAGCCAACACTCAAACTCTGCAATACAGACTGGGATTAAGTGCTAAAGGTACCATTACTCTACAACAGTAAGGCCAGACCTTAGCATGTGAAAAAGAGAATCAAAATGTGTTACTCAGAAAATCAGCACCTTCATTCTTCAAGTGAACAACTACTTTACCACTAAAAAGTAGTTGAGTACCTTGTAC